>CM038219.1:135216622-135477197 GCA_021442155.1 Cymbidium sinense
GGTCTAGAATACCAATGCATTTTACATTAGCTGATGATGAATGAAGTTTTAATCCTCCCAAAGAATAATATCAATTTCATTTTTACTTATGTCATCAACTTTAGTTTCCAAGAGGCCAATAAGGAGAGCATTATGCTCTACAATGAGGTACCGTAAGTAGTTTCCCGTCACCTTCTTCCGGGCCCCTTGACAATTCCAAACTAGAAAAGCAGTCATTGAGCACCCATAGGGGACACATCCCCACCATCCGCAACTTCAATGATCACATTTTTCTTCTTCTTGGAGAGAATTTCATTAGGACCAAATTGTTTGATTTCTAGATCAAAGTGGGCCATTGGGACTCGTTGTTTTTCGGATCTACTCTTGCTAGAGGGTGACTTCTTAGCAAGAATAAGAGAGTTTGGGCTATTGCAAGAAGCCTTGAATATTATTGGAGTTGTCAAATTTGTTGCTTGTGAGGGAGCATCCCACTCAACCTCCATGGTTCTTCTAACATTGGATCCTGATTTTCCACCCTCCATCTTCCCACCCGAGTTGATCTTACGATGTTGCTAATAATTCCTTCCATTGAAGTCAGCTATAACTGCTTTAGAGGCTTCATGATTACTTGGTTTCTTCATCCTTATAATAAGGACCCAAGGACCATAGTCTTCATCAGCCGCAACTAGCTATTTTTCTTGTTGTTTATTAGCAGATTGAAGGTTTAGATGTTGGTCACAGGTCACACAAGACCAGCAATTTTTCCTGGACAGGGTGTTGGAATCATCATATGGGAGATCGGAGAGTGGAAGAACAATCGGCTTGGAGTTGCTACACTCCCCCACTTCACTTGGGAGAGCAGATTTTATGTTCTGGCCAAGAATCACTTCGCCCAATGGGGCAGAGCTGCTAGTTGGTGCCATAGGATGGGACCATCCTCCCTTGTTGAGGTGGGGATTACTACTAGGGCCTTTTCTTTAAGTTGGGACATGAGTCTATCTTGTGTCCAACAAACCCGATATGGAAACATAGTTGTGTAATGCCTTCATATTCAACATGTTGGAAAAAAGTGACCATTCACTCCCTCAATCAAAACCCAGCAATTTTTGGATTTCTTAACTCAGCAGCTTCATTTTTGTGGATTGTCCATTTGGCACTAGATTTTCTTTCTCACCGAGCTCTGAAAATTATTACAGTGATGACCTACTTTTTTCAGATGATATTTACAGATTCATAAGAAAGGTAGGGCCAGTAAAGTTTACAGATTTATGAGAGGTATATTTTAGATGTCCTTGATAGAAATTGTTCTTCTAGTGCACGACAGAGAAGTGCTCTGTGTTCTTTGGCTGGACTCTTTTATATTAGCCAACATACTATTCCACGTTCTGCATCATAATAATAATTGTTACAATAGAACAAAACCCTTGCATTACATCTGCATAAATTTTGTTTTCCTAAATAATGTTTTACCTGATAAATTTTAGCAACCTTAATATCCTAAACAAAATTAGAGAATTTTATTTTTATCGTTATATTAATAAATTTGAAGTTAGAGAAGCTTTAAAAAAATGAAATGTAAAAAAATAGTAGGACTTGATGATATTCTAATAGAATTATGGAAATGTTTAGGAGATCAAGGAATTTCTTGACTCACAAATCTTTTAATATTATTTTAAAGACTAAGAGATGATGAGTAGAGAAAGAGTTTGTTGATTCTATATTTAAGAATAAAGGTGATGCACAAGAGTGTGCAAATTATAGAGAAATTAAGTTAATGTGTCATACATTAAAATTATGGGAGAGAGTAATTGAGCATAGGTAATGTGATACAAATATTTCTCACAATCAGTTTGATTTCATGCCAGATAGATCTACTATTGATGTTATACATTTGTTAAGAGGTTTGATGGAGAAGTACAGAAAAAGTAAGGAGGATCTACATATGATATTTATTGATTTAGAAAAAGCTTATGATAAAATTTTAAGAGATGTTCTTTGGAGAGTTCTAGAAAATAAAGGAGATAAAAATGGTTATATTCAAGTCATTAAGGATATGTATACTAGAGTTGTTAGTTGTGTCCAAACACAAGGAGGATTGACAAAATATTTTCCTATTTCAGTTGGATTACATCAAGTACCATCTTTAAGCTCTTATCTTTTTGGTTTAGTTACGGATGTCCTTACTACGCATTTATAGGAAGATGTACCTTGGTGTATGCATTTTGTTGATAACATTCTTCTTGTTGATAAGACTAGAGAGGGAGATCAAGAGAAACTTGAATTATGGAGGTCAACCTTAGAGTCTAAAGGTTTTTGTTTAAGTAGATCTAAAACTGAATATATGGAGTGTAATTTTAATTGTAGAAGTTCTAGGGGTAGTGTTGTGACATTGGGTGAACAAGTCATTAAAAAGAGCGAGCGATTTAGATATCTCGGCTCTATTGTTCAAAATGATGGTGAAATAAATGTAGATGTTATTAGTAGAATTCAAGTTGGATGGTTGAGTGGAGGAATGCATCTGGCCTGTTGTGTGATTAAAAAGTACCGCTTAAACTTAAGGGAGAATTTTATAACATGGAGATAAGACTTGCAATGATTTATGGTGTAGAATGCAAGCCAATAAAAGAGAAGCATAAGTCTAAGTTAAGTGTTGTAGAGATGAGGATGCTCAGGTGAATGAGTGGCTTTACTCTTAGAGATAAAATGCGAAATGAGTATGCTAGAGAAAAAGTTGGAGTAACTCCAGTGACAGATAAGATTAGAGAGAGTCATCTTAGATGGTTTGGCCACATAAAGCGTCGACCATCTGATGACTTGGTTAGGAGAGTAGATGTCACATTTGTCTTATGTTAAGAAAGGTAGAGGTAGACCTAAAAAGACTTGGTTAAGATGTAATAAAAATGACCTTAGTATACTTGAATTAAATGAGAATTTGACACATAATATGACACAATGGAGACAAAGGATTCATGTAGCCGACCCCACATAGTGGGATAAAGGCTTATTGTTGTTGATGTTTTACCCGATATAATTGGTTTTTCATATGATTTTTACAGAGTGTAAATATTCAGGTATTTAATTTACACAATTATGCCTCAAATGATTTCTTCTTGAAAAAATTATAGTGGTTTATGGATCACCCTCATTTCACGTCGAATCCATTCTATGTTGCTAGTGACTCCTATGGCAGGAAGATTATACCAATTGTTGCTTCAAAGTAGCAGAAGGTTAAATTTTTTTTTCAATTTATAAAATTAAAACAAAATCAAACACTTGATCTTGTTTTGATTAATCATGTTCTTGCAATTTCAACCCACAGGAAATGATGCAGGGCAGCAGTCGATACTCTATCTCAAGGCATGTGAGCATACATTTATTATATTTTAATGGTAGTAGTTGTACAATAGTTTTGTGCCTCGATCCCAATAAATTTAATATGTTCCTCAAAATTTCAGTATAAATAAATCTACAGGCAGAATCCATTTTATAACTTATATCATTATGTCATTAGATTGTAATGGTGCATTATTTCAGGGCTATATAGTCGGCAACCCGGTCACTGATGACGAAGATGAGTATAGGATGGTTGTGGCTTATGGATTTGGAGTAGGGATGATTTCATATGAGCTCTTTTTGGTAATTATTTTTTTTTTCTTTTTAGAGTATCTGATGCAACATTGGAAGATTACTTTAAAAAAATTTTGTACCTTTGGTTGTTTTTAGATTTCATTTCAAATTTAACTTTGTTTAATGTAGGTTTATCTTTATTTTGAATTAAATGATAGATATTTGATCTGAATTTGTATTAGATTGTAGATTTTAGTAGTTTTCTTAGTTTGATTTCAAATTAATTTATTCTTATCTGATCATCCTATTTCTATAAATTGGAATGTTTTAGCTTGTATATTGTGTGAATTATTGATTAGGGAATGAAAGTAAAAGATTCATCCTACCCTTTGTTTATCACATCTCATCTTTCTCTCTTGTAATAGATGAATTCCTTTCTCTCCTATGAATTTCTATGTTTGCTTGGTCGCTATTATACCATGATGTCAAATCACCGTAGTTCCTATTAACCATAATGATGCCATAACAATGTTGTATTAATTTAGTTTTAACCCTACTTTTCTCTTCAAAGTACTCCTTTATTTAATACCATTGTATCTTTTGAGAAAAACAAATCAAAGACATTCATAGGATTACTGAAAGCTATTCTTCATCAAGAACCCAACATCGATTTGACATCATTTGAACTACATTATATGATTTCAGAGCTTATATGTAAACCCCATCTTGAAGCCCTTTACATTTTTTGCATTTATTATCTCAACATTGATAAAGCCAAAAAAGATGGCATGTCTAAAATGCATTGAATATAGTTGGAAGATACACCATAAATATGAAAATTCTTCCGTGGGGTTACAGAGTCATTCTTAGTCATTTTAGAATTAGTTTTATGACATTATTTACATATTTGATTAAGCTCAATAATGTCTTTGCATTCCACGTTGAATAATTTATCACAACATATGATCATATATGCCAGTTTTTTGAAATTTGAATGTTCAAAATCTTCTATTAGTTCTGAAAGTTTCAACATCTATTTCACTTCCAACCATTTGAAATTTCGATTGTTTAGGTTCTGAAGGTGAATAGTGATGATCAATAGTTGGATGAATTTTTTTGATGAACTTACTCAAAATGAACTTATATAGAACTCTTTAGGGTAAGAGTTTTGTAGGTCTTAGGAGAATTGTTGTAGCATAAAAAGATTAATTTGAGAAAATTCTAGTTCTTTATTTAGTGTTAGATTTTATTTTAATTTTAGTTTTAGTATTAATGTTATCTTTATTTTGTTTTAAATGATATGATTGATTTGAATTTGGATTAAATAATAGTTATTTAGGAGTTACCTTGATTTATATTTCATTTGATTTTAAATTAGTTTGTGTGGGGAAGGCATGAAGGAATTTAGTGTATTCAATAATGTCTTTGATATAGGGTAATATATAGTATGATTAAGTAATGAAATAAGAAATATTGACAACCATATACATAGATGCAAACTAAAAAAAATAGATTCTTGATTTTCACAATAATCAATATGATCTCATTTTCCATTCCTTGAATTTCTGGCATATGCACGTCTTTAAAGGCTCCTCTTCAAACTATTGAATAAAATATCTTACATTCCTTGCTTGCTAATAATATCCTGAACCATGTATTGTTGAATTATCTAAATATTTATGAACCCACCTAGTATGTTTTATTAATTTTGGAATTAGTCATAAATATTTATGAATTTTCAAAGTCTTGAAAAAGTTATAAAAGGAAAATTCCTTAAGTTTTTTTATTTAGTATGATTCATTTTAGAAATTAATTTTATAATTTTTATGTTTTTATAATTATTTATGAATTTTGAAAGGGTTTTAGTATGGTTTAAACTTCTTTTTAATTCAAATTGCACAGTCAATGAGCCCTTTACCCATGGACTCTGTTGGTGTTGCACTTTGGAAACATGATCCAATGACAATATTAAATAGGCTATTTGATCATAGATTAAATTAGTTTTGATGAATAAAGTAGCTAAGGACTTTGTTTCAATTCAAGTAATGTAATTGAATGATATTTATTTATCAAATAATTTAATTAGATTAAACAACTTATTTACATCAATTTAATTAGATTATGATGACCATTTGTTTAAATGGATTCGATTACCAAAAAATTTCGGCCCATTCTGATGCTTTAGTATGGAGATTGAGATGTTTAGATCTATGCAAAAAGATTATGTTTAGATCTATATAGAATTCTTTTGATGGGGATGTTTTATATACAAATAGTCAAGAAAGTATTATGTTAGAATATAAAAGATTTTTAGAACAACAAAATAAACAGATAAATAAAAGATGATAACAAATAAATACAAAATGTATATTCATCCAAATACATAGTTATGCAAAATTAAAATTTTTTTATTATCTTTCAAAAGATGTAAAGGAAAGGATTTCAACTTATTTATACAGATGATTTAAAATTATTAGTTTGCTAAATTTAAATCATTTGTTATGTAAGATTTTATATATGGAGGGGTTTGATTTCCATACACATAATTAAAGCCATTAAGGTATCACTGTGTAATACAAGTTATGCATTTATGAGTCATTCATTTATTAAAAATATATAGATATATATAATAGTAATTATATATATATATATATATATATATATATATATATATATATATATATATATATATATATATATATATATATATATATATATATATATATATATATATATATATATAACTTATTGAAAATAATCTAGCTTAACTTAGAAACATGGAAAATGAAAAGGTGAACAAAGACCTTAATGGCTGCTGTAAAATTTTCAAAATATTATAGATTATTATTATCTAGTCAAGTTTTCTAGAAGATATTAATGTTGCTTACTAACATATTTAATTTTAATATTAAACAATATTATAATTATGACGCGTTTATATTTTAGTAATTGAAACGCAAGAAAATAAATATCCAAATCAACTAAAATAAATTCTTTTGATTTCCATTTCATATATATTCCTATTTCCCTAGAAATATAAAGAGCCTTCAAAGCTTAGACCTTTCACATAATAATTTATCTGGTGTCATTCCCCAATCTCTACAAAATCTTATCTTTCTTAAGCACTTGAATCTATCTTTTAATAATTTTGAAGGAGAAGTTCCATATGAAGGTGTCTTTGCAAATTCTTCGGTAGTCTATCTCGTTGGAAATAAAAAAATATTTGGAGGAATTCCAAAACTTCATTTAGCAAAGTGTAATGATAGATTATCATCAATTAAAGTACACATCATGTAATCAAAATTTTAGTTCTGACTTTTAGCATGCTAGTGATAATATTGGTCTTTTTCTTCTGTTTCATGTTGCTCTACCAAAAACAAAAACAAAGTAGCCAAAGAAGAAATTCATCAAACTCATCTATAACACTCTGTTTTCAAGAATTTTTTATGCAAAATTAGCCAAACCTACAAATGATTTCTCCACTTCATATCTAGTAGGGTATGGAAGATATGGCTTTGTATATAGAGGCACCTTAAGAAATTATCAAACTATTATGGCTATTAAAGTTTCCAAACTTGAGATTCATGGAGCTTTTAAGAGTTTTACATCTGAATGTGATGCATTAAGACACATACACCATCATAATCTTATCAGGGTCCTAACCTCATGCTCATGCGTTGATCACCATGGTAGAGATTTTAAGGCCTTGATTTTTGAATTTATGCCAAAAGGAAACTTGAACAAGTGGCTCCATGCAGAATATGAAACTAATGGAGATGTTATTTTTTCTTTAGGCAAATGATTGAGCATTACAATGATGTTGCAGATGCCTTGGAATATCTTTACCATTATTGTGAACCATTAATCTATCATTGTGATGTCAAGCCAAGCAATGTTTTACTTGACAATGACATGGTTGCACATTTAGGAGATTTTGGGCTCTCAAGATTTCTTTTGGAGGCTATGACTACATCTCTCCAAGATTGTTCAGATAAAAATGAGATTAAAGGAACCATTTACGCTAGGTTATATATAATGATTGATTTTTTAATGTTATAATTAATCAATCTGATGCATTTTAATATGATGCAATCTTTTAATGTAATATTTTTTCTAAAATGTATATTATTATTTAATTTGCAAAATACGGTGGAGGAGCTCTCCCATTTACCTCTACATATGTTTATAGCTTTGGAATAATATTACTAGAGATGCTTACTAGAAGAAGGCCCACTGATGATATCTTTAAGGATGACTTTAATTTACATAATCACATTAAAATTGTATATCCTCATAGAATCAATGACATCATAGATCTTAAAATGTTTACAGAAGAGCAAATAGATTCTAGCAAGATCAATTGCCAAAGCATTAAGAAATGCTTGGTTTCTTTGACGGAAGTAGGTCTCTCTTGTTCGACTTCATTACCAGATGAAAGGCCATCAATCAGAGATGTTGCTACAAATTTAAATGTAATTAGAGTTGGCTACCTTAAATTTAATAGAGAGTTGTCCTAGGAAGATGGAGCCAAGAAAAAGAACATAATAAAAAAAAGTCATGTCAATCACTTTATATTTTATTAGTAATTTATTAAGTTCTTTACCTTCGTATAAACAAGATTTCAATTAACTAATGATTAATAATTAGGAAAAAACTTGTACTTTCAACCAAAAACGATTAACTAATTGTTCATAATTTTATTCTAACTTTTTTTCTTTTTTAAGAACTCTTACACCAATAGTTTGCGTGAAATATTTTAAGGAATATCATGTTTATTATTTTTCATCATTAATAAATCAATGACTATATATCAAGAATTTATATTAATTTTCTTAAACATTTCTTTGAGCTAAACAATGGAAAAAAAGTATAAAGAATTTGACAAAATTATTTTCTCTCTTAAAGTTAAAAAAAATGTTTGTATATAACTTCCAATATAAAGCTGGATTTCAAATATATGGTGACTTTAAATAAAATTAGGTGTGCATAATTAGTTAATTTAAATTAAAAAATAAATCAAATCAAATACATTCAATTGAGTTGTTTCCATTTATTGAAGGACAATTTGGTTTAGGTTTAAGAGTAAAAGTTATTTATATTTTAGTTAACAATTTGATTTTGAAAATAAAAAATACCATTCGATTAACCAAAAATTTAAATTTAATGAACAAAGAGTCAAATATTATTTTCTTTTAAAATGTTTACTAACTTAAAGATCAATATTAAAAAGATTTAGATATATACTACACATAGGTTTTTTTTAATTAAAATTGAAAATTGCTCGAAAATTGGATCTATTTTTGGATCGAATCGACCTCATTTTTAATTAATCGGGCTAAGCTACGAGCCGATTTCCTAAATCAGTTTTTTGATCGAGCTGATTTCGAGCCCAATGTAGCTCAGTTCACAAATCGTCTCGAATGGAACCGTTTATTCCGCGTTTATCAGGGTGACTGTTCAATTTATTTTATATGGCTGTGATTTATCATCAAAGTAATTTTATAAGATTCTTTTCACAAGAATCGCAATACTGTCTAGAATTATGGTTTTTTTCCTTTGCAGCTCTCGCCTAACCCTCGATGCCTCGACTCCGACACTCCAATTTTTTTCTTCTCTCGATCTTTTGATTCTCGTCAGCATCACCATTCGTGATTTGCTCTTAAACACTTAAGTTCTTTGTGTCTTTGTTATATAATCAAGAATTTACCTCTTATGGAAGTTTTAATCATCTCCGAGCAACAATCTCTGTAAGGTTTTTACGTTTTCTCTACATCTATATTTCGATAACGTTAAAATAAACTGAGAATGAGGATTTTTTTCAATTGTTGCCTCTATATCTAGTATCATGTCCTCATTAGTATCGATCGGTGACTATTGGACTATTGTCCAAAATGGCCCATTCGTAACTGACTATTTATATTAGATACTTTTGCTCTCAATGTTGATCACATGGATTATATATTTTAGTGGCTTAAAAATACACCGAGAATGAGGAGGGTTTTATTAAAGCCATTAAGGTATCACTGTGTAATACAAGTTATGTATTTTGATTATCAATGATTCAACAAACAAAAATAAATAAATAAATAAATAAATAAAACTTAATAAAATATAATACAAGGAATTCAAAAATGGCATACTAAATTATTTTTTAATGGAAATTTATGAGTCATTCATTTATTAAATATTAGATAGAAACATGGAAAAGGAAAAGATGAACAAAGGCCTTAATGACTTGACTAAGCTAGGTACAGGGGGTGTTAAATTCCAAAATACTATAGAATATTATTATCCAGTCAAGTATTCTAGAAAATATTAATGTCGCTGACTAACAGATTTAATTTTAATATTAAAAATATTATAATTATTACCACATTTATATTTAAGTATTTGAAACATTGCAGAAAAATAAATATCCAAATTTTATAAAATAAATTCTTTTGATTTCCATTTCATTTCTTTCATTAATAGTTACATGCTGAAGCATGCATTGATTCATAGCAAGTGAAGGCAAAGTCACACATATTCGAGCTCTTATCAAATAATATTTGGAACATATAAATAGATTAATTATGAAAGTTTTAAAATAAACAATATATTATATAATATACTATTTGCTAGTAAGAAAATATGTTGCTTGATTTGACTTGAAAAGTATACACAAAAGAAAATATAAAGGATGTGGAGAATGCTGAAGCATTGATTCAACTGGTCAAAATATAGCCAATGATCATTATCTGATCTCTTGTTGAATAATATGCATATAAATAGATTAACAAAGGCAAGGCTGCCTATATAGAACTTAGATAAACAACTCTAACTCATATTAATTAATATGAGTGTGAGGCTCTTTGTTATTCCCCTTCTCTTCTTCATATCATCGTGTCCCAGTCTACTCTTTGTCATTAGCAATAACAATATAGACAACAATGCACTTATTTCTCTCAAGCATAAACTCTTGAAGCAGCAAAGCAGTAGTGCTTCTTCCACCAATTTCATGAGCTCATGGAACAACACTAACCAAAATTTTTGCTCATGGGAAGGTATCTTATATGGTCGCAAGCACCCAAATAGAGTTATGGCCTTGAATCTCAGCTTTAATAGCTTGATAGGCCATCTTTCTCCTTCTATGTCCAAACTCACCTTTCTCAGAAGGCTTGATCTCAACAACAAGAGTCTATACGGTGAGATCTCTCCTAGTCTCTCTCACTTGCAGCATCTACAGCATCTCAACCTGAGTTTGAACTCATTTCATGGAGACATTCACGCTCTCATCACCAATTTTTCTATGTTTCAAGTTCTGGACCTCGGTGGAAACCAACTAATTGGAAAAATCCCTCCTATTATGAACTCTTTGTCTCCACTCGCCATTTACCTTACTAGAAACCAACTCATTTGCAACATTCCACCATCACTTGGAAATATCACCTTCTTGAAAACTCTTTATGTTCATTACAATCATTTGGAGGGAGGAATTCCACTGGAGATAGGTGGCCTTCATAGGTTAGAAAATATTAGGTGATAATAATCTTTCTGGTAACATTCCTTCTTCATTTTATTACCTATCATCATTACGTAAGGTTTCTTTGGCAATCAATCACCTATATGGTGACATTTCAATTAACATTGCCAAAGCTTTACCAAACCTAGAAATATTTTATATTGTTGACAATCATTTCAATGGTTTGCTTGATCACATTTTTCAAAATGTTACAAGTCTCGTGTCTTTGGGCATGAATACAAATAATTTGTGATATGGAACTAAATGAGTTTGAAGCAACCAATGCACAAGGGCTTTCTTGTTTCATTAACTAATTGTACCATCTTAAAAATTTTAGCCCTTTATGGAAATAACCTTGGTGGAATACTTCCAAAACTAGTAAGAAACTTATCCACTGAGCTTCTATGAATAACATTTGGATCCAATTATATTTTAGGAAGCATCCCTTCTGAACTTGATAGGTACACCAATTTAATTGGTTTTGGGATGAATAAAAATCTTTTGGAAGGTTCCATGCCTTATAGAATTGGAAAGCTTGAAAAGTTACAATATTTTACACTTCAGAAGAATAGTCTTACAGGAATTATTCCTTATTGTTTAGGCAATCTCACAAGATTAAACAAATTATGGTTAGATTTTAATAAATTAACGAGACTTTATACCTTCAAGCTTAAAAATCTTTAGATTCTCTCGATTTGGCCCTCAATTATAATTATCTAATTCATATGATACCAAGAGAACTTTTTCTCATTCCATCACTTTCAAATATTCTTGATTTATCATATAATTCTTTTACTGGGATTGTAACATGAGAAGTTGGTCACCTAGTAAATCTAATGTTTCTTGATTTTTCTAATAAAAAATTTGACCGAGAAATACCGAGTCACTTGGAACTTATCAACTATTATCTGAATTATATATGGACTACTACTCCGTGGCTCCAATCCTATTTCCCTAAGAAATATAAAGAGCCTTCAAATCTTAGACCTTTCACATAATAATTTATTTGGTGTCATTCCTCAATCTCTACAAAATCTTATCTTTATTAAGCACTTGAATCTCATTTAATAATCTTGAAGGAGAAGTTCTATATGAAGGTGTCTTTGCAAATTCTTGAGCCTCTCGTTGGAAATAAAAAAATATGCGGTGGAATTCCAAAACATCATTTAGCAAAATGTAATGATAGATTATCATCAATTGAAAGTACTCACAATTTAATCAAAATTTTAGTTCTCACTTTTAGCATGCTAGTTATATTATTGGTCTTTTCTTCTATTATATGTTGCTCTATTGAAAACAAAATCGAAGTAGCCAAAGAAGAAATTCATCAAACTCATCCTTAAACACTCTGTTTTCAAGAATTTCTTATGCAAAATTAGCCAAGGCTACAATGATTTCTCCGCTTCATATCTAGTAGGATATGGAAGATATGGCTCTGTATATAAAGGCACCTTAAGAAATTATCAAGCTATTGTGGCTATTAAAGTTTTTGAACTTGAAGTTCATGGAGCTTTTAAGAGTTTTACATTTGAATGTGATGCATTAAGATGCATACGCCATTGTAATCTTATCAGGGTCCTAACCTCATGCTCAAGCATTGATCACCTTGGCAGAGATTTTAAGGCATTGATTTTTCAATTCAAAAGGAAACTTGAACAAGTGGCTCCATACAAAATAAGAAACTAATGGAGATCTTTTTTTTTTCCTTAGGAAAAAGATTGAACATTGCAATTGATTTTGCAAATGCCTTGGAGTATCTTCACCATTATTCTAAACAATCAATCATTCATTGTGATGTCAAGCCAAGCAATATTTTAACTTGATAATGACATGGTTGCACATTTAGGAGATTTTGGGCTTCAAGAATTCTTCGGCTATAAGTTCATCTCTCCAAGACTGTTCAGATAAAAATGAGATTAAAGGAACCATTGGTTATGAATGATTGATTTTTTTTAATGTTGTAATTAATCAAGTTGATGCAATCTTTTAATGTAATATTTTTCTAAAATGTATATTATTATTTAATTTGTAGAATACGTTGGAGGAGCTCCCCCATCTACTTCTGCATATGTTTATAGCTTTGGAATAATATTACTAGAGATGCTTACTAGAAGAAGGCCTACTGATGATATCTTTAAGGATGACTTTAATTTACATAATCACATTAAAATGGCTTATCCTCATAGAATCAATGACATTGTAGATCTTAAAATGTTTACAGAAGAGAAAATATATTCCATTAAGATCAATTACCAAAGCATTATGAAATTCTTGGTTTCTTTGGCAGAAGTAGGTCTCTCTTGTTCGACTTCATTACCAGATGGAAGGCCATCAATGAGATATGTTGCTACAAATTTACATGCAATTAGAGTTGGCTACCTTCACTGCAATAGAGAGTTTCCCTAGGAAGATGGACCAAGAAAACGCACATAATAAAAAAATCATGTCAATCACTTTATATTTAATTAGTAACTTGTTAAGTTCTTTACCTTCTTGTAACCATGATTTCAATTAACTAATGATTAATAGTTAGGCAAAAAAACATGTACTTTCAACCTAAAACTATTAACTAATTGTTCATAATTTTATTCTATATTTTTCTTTTTTTAAGAACCCTTACACCAATAGTTTGTGTGAAATATTTTAAAGAATATCATGTATTACTATATTTCATCATTAATAAATCAATGACTATATAATAATAATTTATATTAATTTTCTTGAACATTTCTTTAAGCTAAACAATTGAAAAAAAGTATAAAGAGTTTTACAAAAGCATTTTCTCCCTTGAAGTTAAAAATATCTTAGTATAGAACTTCCAATGGATTTCAAATATATGGTGACTTTAAATTAAATTAGGGTGTGCATAATTAATTAATTTAAATAAAAAAATGAATCAAATCAAATAAATTCAATTGATTTGTTTTCGTTTATTGAAGGACAATTTGTTTTAGGTTTATGAGTAAAGGTTATTTATATTTTAGTTAACAATTTGATTTTAAAATTAAAAATACCATTTGATCAACCAAAATTAAAATTTAGTGAGCAAAGTGTCAAATATTATTTTCTTTGAAAATGTTTACTAACTTGAAGAAACAATATTAGGAAGATTTACATAGATACTACGCAATTCTTATTAATTTACATATGTAACATGTAAAGTTAAATATAACTTATCCACCAATTTATTATGCTTGTAAAGGTGTATTTCATTTTTTTTTAAAAAGCAATGATTGTATTTTTTATGTAATATTGAAGATTGAGATATTATATATGTAAAAATTAAAATTTAACTGTTAGATATGTAAATACATAAGAATTGTGTGTGGCATGTATGTACATCCCCAATGATATTATTATTACTCTACATTTTAGTTCTACCTATAATTTGGTTTGATTTAATTGATATGACAAATCCCTTATCCAGTCAATCTATATTGAGGGAATGCACAAATTTTAATTTATTTGAATTTTTAAATTTAGTTAAAGTGAAATAAATTAAACCAAATAAATCAAATTACAACATGATTCAATTTGGTTTGATTCTGCTTATGATTTAGTCAGTTCAATCCTACAAATAAGGTAGTTCAATTTAATTAATTTAATAAATTTGTCTATCAATTTATTCAAACTAGCTGTTAAATGCTCACTCTAATTAAAAACTAATGTTCTTTATGTTGAAGAAACAACTTTCCTCCCTTCTATGATAAAAGAGCTAAGTTTTTGCGAGCTTCATTGAAGTCAAATATGTGTATTCACATAAAAATATGAATTATATAAAATCTTTTTAATTGTTTTAACTTTTGGTGTAATTGGTCATTATCAAGGATTGTTGTGAAGGCTAGAGATTGGAATGAACTATAAAGCTTGGCTTTGAATTCTTTGTTAAAATAGTGTTATTATCTAAGTTGAAATAAAGTTTTTATATTATGTTAATCATGCGGGCTCCAAAAATTTGCCACTGATCTCTCGATAGAAAGAGTTTAATTAATGTTGATTAAACTCTTCAAAGGTAGATGAGATAGTAGATAAGACACTACCTAGAGATTTTTCCCTCATTTTGTGAGAATTTTAGATATGGTTTTAGGTTTTCTATAGGTGCAAGCATCTATAGTTAATTACCTCTCCCAATGTTGAGAGAACTTGCGATTAAGTCTAATCGTTAGATCGCTAATTGATTAGCGTATAGTAGTAGCACGTAGAGTTTTAAAATTTATGAAATTCATTATTTTAACTTAAAATATATGATGGGTGAAATGATGACACGCTCGATCAAGATCCCAATATTACATCATACCGAGTTGTTATGGTTCCTAGTTTACTTAGTAAGCAGAGGTAATCGACCCAACATGACCGAAGATCTTTTTCAATAGTCATATGTAGCATCTCAGAGAACCTAGGGAGGTGTTTGTCTAAAGAAACAATTTTAAGTCTACCTTAGCTAACAAATGGCTTTTTTCCATATTAGGCACCCTCTTTGGTTGACATCTCAAGGGACAGAGCTATTGAGAATATACAAAATCTGACCGTAATATAATGGTGTCATTTGGTGTGTGTGTTTATTTTGGGATGTGGGACACCACATAGATCTTAGGGGTACTTATTGAAGTGGTGAGTGCGACATTAAGGAAAGATGTACTATCTCAAAGATAGAAATCATCACCCTATAATGAACTAATCACCTAATAAGGACTCTAAGGCATGATGGGTCTTTGAATATACCAGAGATCTTTCCCTACACGGAAAAGTAAAGTAGGGTTTATTTAAAGTTAGTTAAGTTCCCTATGGAGGCAAGTAGTTAATTACATCCTAGAATACATAAAAGTAGAAAATTAGGTCTACAAAGATTTCAAGGTTAAGACTATCAAAGGATTGGCTATTTTAAAAAATTAAATGGGATAGATCAAGGAGAAGACTTATTTTTGGAATACAAAGGGAAAAAGTAGGAAATGCTCATGATATTAGAAAGCTTAGTGAGCATTCCAATCTATCCTATAATTGGGCTTTATATTTTTTGAAATTTGAAGAGAGTTAATTATTTGAGTTGACATTTTATTAGATTGCTAGGGCTTATAATTTCACAACATAAGATTGTGAAAATGCCTAAGAGGTGAGGATTTATGCTTGTAGCCAAAGAAACAACTACCTTAAATTCCTAAACTAAAGCCTGGTACAAAACAAACCTAAATCTAAGGCTAAAATGGGTATATGGTTTACCTCCACAAAAGAGAATAACCCACCCGACTGCCTGGAGTGGCAGCCAGCTAACTCCTCCTACGCTTTAAATTCATGTAGGAAAGTCTCATGCTTTGCAAGATGGCTAGGATTATTCATTTAGAAAGGAGACTAAGTCCTTAAACCCACTCTCTAAGAGACTATAACATGAGTGGCATGAATCCATGACTTAATCTAATGCAAATTTTATCAAATTTATTTGATTCTTTTGGACTTTTTTTTACATAGGCTATGAGATTTTGTATGCCTAAACACATGAGAATTTGATTATGGGCCAAATCAAAGAGAACATGGTGTTCTTCCACCAAAGGTTCTCATAGGTTAAGCCTTGATTCTGTAGCAAAGATGGAAGTCCCCTCTTAACAAGAGTGAAATAATATGACATGCATGATATTATACATTCATCCATCTAAGGGTTATTAAAATTTTATTATCTTGATTTAATTCTAGGCTTTTAGGTGAGGTTATGAGTTATTTGAAAATTTTAGTTATTAGTTGTTAATTGGGGTAGAAAAATTAATTTTTATCCTAAGAGCCTATCGCATCCAGGCCACACATTCAAGCATCAGTCATAAAGAAACTATGAAAGCATGTTGTTCTAATGCACAATCTAAACACAACATCAAACAATTTTATAGAGTACCATAAAAGAATAAAAGACCAGTGTTGTTATCGTACACCGAAAAAAAAAAAATGGGTATGGTGCTCTACCCTTATACAAATTACAAAAAATAATATATATACTATGGGGGTCTTCTTTTCTTCATTTCTTCATTTGCTTTCTTTTGATTTGATTTGCTCCAAAGGCATCATAGGGAACCCCAGGGACTAAGCCTTCTAGCCACTGCTCATCCTAATCCCCCTAGCACTAATCATAATCCCTAATGCAAAATTACATCAAAAATAAGAAAAATAAATCTACACCCTAAAATAAATATTAGCTAAAACATCATACAACCCAAGCAATTATATGAATAATTTGGACTTAGCACCCACATGGGTAACCAAGCCCACATGTCCTAACATGGGTTACGCTTAGGGGCTAAGCAACCTACACAGAAAAAGCATTTATATTTTTATTACAATGGCCTCTTAAGCACAACTCCCTGCAGAAAATATGATTAGACTAATAAAGGCCTAGTATCCAGTCTGCGAAACATACACCCTAACATCAAGTCTAAAATATTACATCACAAAACAAAACATAACATCATACATACAACGCCCTAACTTAGCACTAGAAGTGGTGACTTAGTATTCTAATGTGTGTGCTTAAGGCTGGTGTAGCAAGACTTTACTAGGCTTCTTTAGTTTAAGTTTCAATTTGGAGTTTGGATTTGTTTAAATTTTACCTTTGGGTGATTTTAATTTAAATGATTTAATGATTTTTTTTATTTTTATTTCACTTTTATTTGGTTAAGATGATGTTTAGGTTTTCAAGAATGAAGAGCAGAATGAGTTCCACTTGTAGATGGAACTCACCCTATTCTACATCCTAATTCTTAAAGAATCTAACTAAGGTCCTTAAGTATCTTAATTAGCCCATTTGAATTTGTGTAATTTATTCAATTTGATTCATTTGACTTGATTTAGAATTTGAGTTTGTTTAAGTATTTGATTGATTGATTTTGGATTAGATGTTTTATTTTAATTGCATCTTGATAATTCAATATCCTTAATATCTGAAGTTTAAGTTTGTTTAAATTCATGTGTTTTGGTTGATTAATTTTAGATTAGATGCTTTGATTTAATTAAATCTTGATAAATCAATATCCTTTTAAATTAATATTTAACTCTTTTCTTTGATTATGGTTATGTGATTTAACTTTATGTTTATTTAATTCGATCATGGTTCATTTATTTGTAGTTTGATCGGATTAGATTAATTAAGATTTTATTTTGATTTTAATTGGGTTTGATTCTTTGTAATTAGGATTTTATTTTCAATCACATCCATTTGTCATGTTCATCAAAGTTTGGTTTGTATTTTAATTTCATACATTAGATAGTTGATCAGTTTATCTTATTTAAGTAGGTTGAATGAGATTTGATTTCATTACATATTAAATTGATGAGAGTCTTTCTTAATTTAATTTAATTTGAATTAATTTGATTTGATTAGCTTTATTATTCTATGGGTTTGCTTAGGTTCGATGTGATTATGTGATTAGTTTAATTAAGAAGTGTATTTATGTTAATTATAAAGGTTTATTTAATTTTCAATTTGACTTCATATTTATTTAGACTAAAGATGCAATTAATGACTTAATAATTTATGTTTAATTTAAGTTTTGATTAGTATTTAATTGTATTTATGTTTGATTAAGCTTAAGTTTAATATGATTGATTTAATTAACTTAATTAGTTTATTTAAGAGGTATGATTAATTATTAAATTAAATAAAGATTTGTTTAATTTTTTTTGATTTCATATTTATTTGGGTTAATGATGTAATTAATGAGTTAATGATTTAAGTTTAAATTTGGGTTTGATTAGCATTTAATTGCATCTTATGTTTGATTAAGCTTAAGTTTACTATGATTAATTAAATTGACTTAATTAGTTTATTTAATATGTGATTAATTTAATTTAGTAGTAGATTAATTAAGTGTTTGATTTGAATTAATTTTAATCTGATTTATAAAGTTAATTTGGTTTATTAAGATGATGGATTAATTTATTAAATTTACATTAATTAGATGTTTGATTAATTAAGTCTGATTAAGGGTCAATTAAAATTATTAAATTAATTAAAGGTTTGTTTAGTTAGAGGTTAATGACTTAATGATTTAGGTTTAATTTAGGCTTTGATTAGTGTTTAATTGCATCTTAATTATGTTTGATTAAGTTAGGTTTAATATGGTTAATTTGATTAACTTAATTAGTTTATTTGAAGGGTGTGATTATTAAATTTAATTAGGGGTTTGATTTTAAGCTTAATTTTAGAGTTAGATTTAATGTAACTTATTTAAATTAATTTGATTAATTATGATGATGAATTAATTTATTAAATTTGCATTAATTAGATATTTGACTAATTAAGTTTCATTATTCATGATTAGGGTTTAACTTGATTTGATTCATTTATTATGTTTGTTTGATTTCATTAACATGTTGATTTAATTAGGTTGAAATATTTTAATGGTTAATTAATATCTCATTCAAATGGATGTGATTTAATCATATGTTAATTAAGTTTACTTTAATTTTATTTGGTTTAATTCGATTAGTGTTATATGGTTAAAGTTTTTTAAATTTGTTGGGTTTTGAGTTTGATTTAAGATTTAATCATTTAATTGAGTTTTATTAACTTAAAGAGGTTTAATCATATTTAATTTAATTTCTCTAAGAATGATATTTCTCTGATTTGAGATTTGATTAATGATTGCTTAAGTGCTATTTCATATCTGATTTCGGATTTAATATTTAAATTATTTTTATATTATATTTTAATTAACTCCCTAATTGATTAAACTTTAATCTTAAGTATGTGTTTGGGGTTCATTAAGATTCACAAGATCACATTATTTTCTTAAGAGTCCTAGATGTCAATTGAAGTGATTTAAGCTATTTTGATGATTTTTGTAAATTTCTGAATTTTTATTTAATTTATTTTATTGAAATAGATAATTAAAACTCGAAATTTAATTTCTCCCAATCCAGAAGTCCTTTTCACTTAAAACTTTTATGGTAAGTGTGTATTAACTTTTGTTTCACTCCTTAAAAATTTTAACTTAAACTAACTTATATTTTTGGTTTAATTAATGAAATATAATTTTCATTAAAACTCAAATTATGCTTACAATACTCGATGAAATTTGGGAATTTTGGTTTGTTGGATTCCTCTCAGAAAGACGAATCCAATGAGCCATTGTTTGCAATTTTGGTTAAGTATTTTATTTTTTATGAATATTTGAAGTTTCAGACGATTTAAATTAATTTTTTTTATAAAATGGAAATCGCGGCTTTGGGTGGGAAGAGAAAAAGACCCTTTCGGACTTAATCACATCGGATATATCAATCGCGTGATTTAGAGGCTATGATCCATCGGTGTGATCGAGCCGTGATCATCGCGCATGTCAGACGATCAGATTGCATCGAGCCATCCGAAGGTTGGATTACAATCAAACCGTCGATGCTCATCGATGGTCCAAGCATCAAGCAATCGAAGGCGGATGCGATCCATGCATGATGAACCATCGATCGTGAACTCGAGATGACGGTTGACTAGTAATGAATAGTGTTTTTAGGCTTTTTTTTTAAAAAATGAGGGTTTCTAATCCAAAACTTGTCGAAATGGGCCCATTTTTGCGTCGATTCGCACCAAAAATTTCTATTTCCTGATTACGATGATTTAAAGTAAAAATGCTGGATTATCTAGGAGAAATTCCTAAAATCGTGAAAATTAATACAAAATGCACGAAATCTAAGGGTACGGTTTGGCAAAATTTACTTTGAGATAATTTTGGCGGTAAGATCCACAAACTCTAGGTATGTGAGGAAGCTTTTGAGTGATCTTTAGCCCTTCTCCAAGCGTCGCTTTCTCGATGTCAGAGCCGAGATTATTTGTATTTTAGAGCTCAAAATAGCTCAAAGTGGGGATGGATTTCTTTTACTTTGGGGGAGCTGAATGGTGGTGGGAGGAAGAGATCTAAAGCCACATCTCCCCTCCTTTTGGCCAAAAACAATCTTTTTTTTTTGGCTCCAAATTGATTGCTATCTTGCTTGAGGTGGTTGGAATGGATGATAGATTGATTGAGGACTTTGGATTTTTTCTCCAGAGTTCACTCTTGCTGCCATATGATCAGATTTATTCAATGCAAATGTTGGGGAGGAGTTAAGTGCATGTGATGAGGGAATTAAATGAGGTTGGGTGGAATCCTATGTGGGGAGGATCCAAGAGTGATTTAAATGGGTTGGGTTGGTTTTAGGCTGATCCCAAATGGGTTTGGGTCAGGTTTGATTAGCCCAAATGGGTCTTGGCTTGGTTTCTAGAGATTTGGCCTAATTTGGGTCATATGGGTCAATTGGGTCAAATTGACCCATTTAACTAAAATTGGCCAAATTAGCTTGGGTTATGAGTTGATTCATGTTCAATTGGCTAATTGAAGATGAATGTGGCCTTTGGTTTGAATTAATTTGGATTTAATTTGGATTTAGGACAAATTGACCCTTTAGGCCAATTTGGGATAGGTTGGGTCAAGTTGACCAATTGGGCTCGATTGATCAAATTGGGTTTAATTATAGCTTTGGTCAAGTTCAATAATCAATTTGGAATGAACTTGTGCCATTGGTTGCAATCAATTTTGGTTAGATCATGATTTGACCCGATTTGGTCCTTTAGGCCAATTTGGATCAAATGGCCAATTGGGCTTGGTTTTGCCCAATTGATTGCAATTGATCATCCTAGGGTGATCAACAATCATGGTGGGAGATTTTGGTGACCTTGGTTCAATCTAATTTGGGTTGGATTAGAAGTTGGCTCAAATGAGTCCTTTAGGTCACTTTGGGTCAAGTGGACCTAAGTGGGTCAATTGGTTTGGTTTTGGTTTGATTCAAGTTTAGTTGAACTTATATATGAGCCCTAGATTAGAATATAAATTCAATGATAATTAATTTGGAGTTTAAGGGATTTTGGCTCATTTGAAATTTTCAAGTTAAAAGGGCTATGTTGGGTTTGACATGGGTTGGTTTCGATTTGATTTGATGATTGTAAGTTTCATTTATATTTGGGTAGATAGTTGAATGAATGATTGATTCAAGAGAAAATTCATTGGTTTTGACTTGATCTAGATAGAACTTGGCTAAGTCCAAAGAATTAGCTTAAAGGATTTAGATTGAGTTTTGATTTGATTTATAATATAGTTTTGGTCATTTGAATTTGGATTTCATTTATATTTGTGAATATAAATGAAGGAATAATTGATTTATAAAGAGATCAATTGAGTTTGATTTGATTTAAGGGGAGTTTTGGCTAAGCTTATGAATGTGGTTTATATGACTTAGGAAGGGGTTTTAGGATTTGAATTTGATTTTGGGTTTCACTCATTTGGAGTCAAATTTTGAAATTAGATTTGGAATTTGAATTTGAATTTAAGATTTGGTTTGATAATTAAGTTTGGGTGTGATTTGAGAAAGTGTATCTAGGTTGGGTTTAGGCTATGGGATAGGTAATTTTCTTAAATCCTAAGACATAGCCTAATCTTATGATTAACACTTCTAAGTCTCTAGGCTTAGTTTAGGTGTTCACCTAATCACTAGAAGTGTCTTATGACTAAGGAGTTCTTAGTGCCTAGAAGAGTCCTAAGTCTAAGAAGAGGAGGTTAAGTGCTCACTCCAAAAGTGAGGTCAACAGTGGCCAACCATCCGATCAGAAAACTTTGGTCGTAATGACGATATATAAAGCCTACTGGCTAAATCATGAGAACAGAGGACACCAACCATGTCCTTACTAGCATGAGATTGATTGAGAGTGAATATAGTTGTGTACTTGACTTGACATTGGCTCCTTTGAAAGATAGAATTTTCTCAATTTGTGTCATTCGATAAACACTTGTGGATGAGTGGATGGATTATTTTAAGTACTTAGCTGATGATTTTTATTTGAATATTTTAAAAGTTTGATAACTTATCAACTTTTGAATTTTCATTGGTACTTAACTTAGGTTGATTTGTTTTAAAATTGAAAGCATATTTTGATGGTAATACCCCTTTCAGTTTAAATCTCCATTCAATACAACTATCATCTAGGTGAAAATTATTTGATCATTCATACTTAAATTTGAGAATTTTATTTTTGGATTAACCCCTTCGGTTGAGATTTGCAATCAACATGATCATCATCGGGGTGTGAACTATTTGATCATTTACACTTAAATTTAAGAATTTTATTTTTTGGATTGACCCCACTGGATGAAATTTGCAATCATCATTGAGCCATTAGATTTTCCTTATCAAGAAAGAATAAGAAAATGTTTTCCTCACCCTTGACAAGGATCCAGATAATACTACAGTAATTATGAAACTCAAGAATATTAATGTCAGATATCAAGACCTATTAAAAAGAGAGAGCTTATGGGTGAAACAAAATAGCTAAAGCTCATTGCCTCACGAATTCTGATGATGATCTTAAATTCATCTATAACTTAATAAAAAAAGAAAGAATACAAACATATCAGATGTTTCCACATTGATCAGGGCACAATCCATGGTTCTTCTATTATTTCTGATGAAATATGCATCTACTTCTCTTCCCTATTCAACTATGAAAATTCTTCTAGCCTCAATATTCATGATATCCCTTTGGGTAGTGTTGTTTCTCCTTTTTAGGTAGCTGATCTTGATGCTGAAATTGCAAATCAAGAAATTATTAATGCCCTTCAAAATATTAATGAGAATAAGTCTCCTAGATGGTTTAAATGTCAAATTCTACTTCTTGGGATGTGGTGGGTAAACAATTCCTCTGCTACCATCACTTTTCAAAACTAAAGGCTCCTAGCATGTTTAAGCATAGCCTTATCACATTTATTCTAGAAAGTCATTTCTCTAATAGATTATAGACCAATTTCTCATTTCACATAAAGTTGGTAAGTTAAAACAACAGGAAGAAGGTTATCCCCAGTATTATCCATCTGGCTCAATCAACTTTTATTAAGGAGAGGGATATTTCTGATAATCTGACTCTTATCCATGAAATATGCCTTGACTTCTCTTCTCATTCTAAGGATGAGAAGTTCATTGCCAAATTTGACTTGAGAACATCATTTGATATGATCAATCGTCACTCTTTACTACATAGATTAACCCTTAAAGGCTTCCTTCTATGATTTGTTAGCAGGATCAAGGCTTGTATAATGGATGTACCCTTCTCTATTGTTCTTAATGTAGAAGTTAGAGGAATTTTCAATTCCTGAAATGGGATAATACAAGGTTGTCCTCTATCTCCTTTTCTCTTCACAATTACCATAGATTCATTAACTTATGTTTTGGAGAGGGAGGTGAGCCTGACGAATTATAAACCCTTAACTTTGGGTGTTGCACAACATTTCCCATTTGCTATTTTTGAATGACCTTCTGGTCATGGGAATTGAGGATTCTAACACAACATTATCTCTCAAAAATGCTTCTGATACCCATGCATATTATATATGACTTGAAACAAACCATGAGAAATCTATCATTTGTTTCTCAAATGAAGCTCGCTCAAGAAGGAGGTAGATATCTAAATGTCAAAGATGGTTGTTTTTACTCAAATATCTTGGGATGCCTCTTTTGTACAAACCTCTTAAATCAGTTCATTTCAACCTAGTGTTTGACATACTTTTTTGCATGGCTTAGGGTTGGAAAACTAAATTTCTCTCTTATGGTGGAAGGCTTCAACTCTTAAGATCTTTCATCAATAACTACTTTTCATACTGGTTAAGATCTATCTTCTTACCCAAATGTGTTCTTAGAAACTCTCCTCATTGATTGCAAATGTTTTCTACTATAGTGGTGAACCTAGAAAAACTATATCTTATATCATGGGATAAAGCCACTAGGCCTAAAGATAAGGGGGGAATTGGGCTCCTCTCAGTGTCCACTTTAAATCTTATTAGTAAAATCAAAATTATGTGGAAAGTTTTGAACAATTCCTCTTCTTTAGCTGACTGGTGTAGGAATAAGTATGGACTCCCTTGGGAAAAGTACCCTCTTCAATAATTTGGACTTTGGAGGGAACTAAAAAAATGTGCTGCTCGTTTCAAGGACAAAATTTCTTGACATATTAGAAATGGCTCCACTTTCTCCCTCTTCTTTGATCATTGGTGCAATAAACTTTCCTTATATGATCAACTTCGGTCGGAATGCTTTTTTATATTCAATAATCCCTCCTATGCTACACTAAACTCTATTATAATCAATTAAAATTGGATGCTTTCAAATAGTTTCTAGCTGCAAAATCTGTTGTGTTATAATTCCATAATGAATATTAGGCCAAGCTTAGATTTTGATACCATTCTATGGAATGGTTAGACTAAACTCTCCACTCAACAAACTAAATCTACTATTTTTGAACAACTGCCAAGTGTGGAATATTATGATAGGATATGGTTTAAGGGTTATGCTATCAATTTTGCAATTTTTGGTTGGATAGCATATCTTGCTGGCTTGAAAACCTCATATCAATTTTCCTCTAGAGGATTAGGCCAACCATTAGACTTTTTTTTCTACAAAGCTTTCCCTGAGTCACTCACTCATTTGTTCTTTGAATGCAATGAGTCTGAAATTTGATTGAGTGATTTGCCAAATTAGAACTTTTTTCTGATGCAGTATTCTCTATCATAAATCTTATGTTCTTTAGCCAATCTGGAACACAAAGTTATTACTATACTTTATTACATCACTACAATTATTGTGCATGTCATTTGGGGAGAAAAGAAACCAATTCCACAACCTAGCCGACACCTCTATATTATTATGGAAGCAAAGATTAAATCTCTGGTTGCATACAAGATAAGTTGATGAACTATTAAGCCTTCTTGGCTAACATATGTTAAAACTCTATTGGACAATTGGAGGAGCTTTGGAGCCTAGAGTGAATTACGATACCATAACTTTTCCCTTTCTATTTTTCTTTGATTTTCCATACTTTGACCCTTTCTTGATTTTTTCGAACTTCGCCAATGATGATTCTTTGCAAAGCTGGTTCACTATTAGAGCCTTTGCTTGCAGTAGCCCTCATGTTGGATCTCCTCTGCATCCGAGACCTAGCTACTTTTCCTACCTAGCAGGTTCTTCCCAAAACAAATATTTTGTCCCTTGTGGCTCCTGATGGCGGTGGCGGTATCCTGGGATGAGTCAGCTAAGAGACTCATCAACATTTGGTTATTTGTTGGGAGATCTTGCCATCAGTTTTTGGTTAATTTTTTATCTTTTTTGAGTCTGATTTGATAGTTTTTCTTATTTGTTCTTTTTATCCTTGTTTCTATTGGTTATGTTGAATCTTGTATGGGCTTATTAGCCTGTTTTGATCCCTTTTGTATGTTAATAGTTGTAATTTCTTATTTGGAATGATATTGGGCCTCTGCTCTTAATTTTTTTTTCCAAAAAAGAATAATAATAAAGATGAAATGTGATGTGAGGTGTAAATTGGGAATGAGGCGAACCATAAACCCCTCAGTCCATCCCTGGGGAAGCGGGAGGTCATTTAGGATATAGTTTTTTTTTTTTGTTTTTGCCTCCATAGGACAGCGGGGAGGGATGACATTATCAGGTCGACGCTCATTGGTGAAATTGTATGAAATCGGATTTTCCAGAATTTGGAAGCCTAGGTAGGGAAATTTTACTTTAATTTTATGAAGATTTTATTAACTATAAAATACTAATTAAAATGCATTTAATTACAATTATTCCCAATAGCAAAATCATATTTCTTTGAATATATATATATATATATATATATATATATATATATATATATATATATATATATATAGGGTATATCATGGCCATATCAACATGCTTAATCTAGCCTAATTTAATTTTAATTTAGCTTGATTATTGTTACTATATTAGATATATATTTTAAATTTGTTCTCATAAACCTCATCATATGTACGTTTTAAATTTCGTGCATCCACCTCCCTCGCTTAGTTAATTATTTCATTCATATTTGTATGACGATTTATGCAATATGAATGTCCTTCTTAGACATTTTCAATGTTCAAATGTGTGAGAGCATTTGATTTTGCAAATTGGCATCGTCTTAATATTTTGACATCAAATCAAGAGAATTTTTGTTCCAATAGTGTGATAACACGTCCATTTGCTTGTCACTCACATAGAGTCATCAAAATTGACCGCTAATAGTCTCTTTTGATAAGTTTTGATATTTTGATTATGTCAACATGATAAATTTCATGAGGAGAGACTATTTGGACATCATTGAGGCCTTTATACTCCAATATGCATGTAAACATATCGACGACTCATCTTCTCCATCGATTATTTGTCGAATAACGCAAAATATATATATTTTGATCAATTTTAACATTCCGGACGCATTGGCAAAGTACATTTTACAATCAGAGGTCATTTCGATCAGATTCGCTAATTATCAAGGCTTTTCGGATTTGATTTGCGTCGCAGTGTGTCCAAAATTTATCGATTTTGTTGTTTGTGCTTGATTCGACATATGAAATATATGCGGAGGTCAACAAATCGCCTTTCAAATTGTATTAATTTTAAAAATACAACCTTAAATATATTTATTTCAATTAGTGAAAAATTTTCCAGCTAATGCACTATTCAACTTAAAGAAAATATTAATGCACAATACAACCTATATATTTTGATTATTAATTATTTAAATAAAATTAAGCATGACATTGATAAAAAATCAAATATAATAGAAGGAATTCTTAAGATACATTCATGTACACCACCTTATATTAATTTTAGATTCTTTTTAGGAGATAAGATGTGTGTCCCCTAATTAACATCATCATTATTCCCTTATTGAAAGTATTTTTTTTAGGAATTACATATTATTTGTTATTGGCCAACTAATAACCACAACTTAAAGATTAGCTTTGAAAGAAAAAAATTATGGTGATTTCAAGATTGGAATTACTCTATTATTAATCTATAAAAATTTCTTTATCAAAGGATTACATGAATTAATTCTATCTCATTCTTGTGCTAATTCGATTGTATGCATGAAAATGTTAAATAGCATCAGTTGTTTCAATGTTATTGATCATTCAAGAGATTATAAATTGTCTCATCAACATGTGTGTCAAATTCTTCATTTTCAGTATTGGAATTCATGCTAAAACCAAGATCCATTAAATCATAACAACTAGTGATATCCACACCAATATTGTTGGTATGTATTAGCTTCGTCATCATTTATAATCATAAGGTATATTTTTGGTATGAATGTTGGTACTAAAAATCTAATATTCAAAAATTAAAAATAATTAATAGAGACATCACAAAATATGTCAAAGATATCAACTAAAAAAAAGGAAATCAAACATGTAGTATTACAAAAACTAATTTCTAAATCATTAAAAATATTTAACTAATCTTGTCATAAATGATTCATTGAGTCATTTTAAATTGTGTGATACAACTTAAATTAAACTTAAACTTACTGATATGATTTTATAATAAAATAGCACTACTCTATGCTCTACTTATAAAATATAATTGAATATTATTATTAATAGATAGTACTAATGCATAAACTTACCTAAATAGAATGAGCAAACACTTATTATATAGCAAGAGAAAGAAGAATATATATATATTATGGTAATTTTATGAAAGTAGTAGCTGTGCTTTGAAGAACATATATTGCATTCTCCATAAGTTTTTTTTTCTTTTATTATGTGCTGGTGTGGTGCTAAGTCTTTAAATAAATAGAATGCTACAAAAATAATAAATTTACGTTCACAAGAAAATATCTTTAACTCACCATCAATGTCCCTTCTACTATACAGAAAGAATATGATCTTGAACGTAAAATTATATGTAGTTAATATGATAACAAAATGATTGATTATTCACCTCGAAATATATTTCATTGAAGACTTTATTTTGCTTTGAGAGTTTAAGATAACATAATAAGCATCAACTCTTGAAGCAACAGCAGAGCAGTTCTTCTTCTTCCGCCACTTTAATCCTGAGCTCATGGAGGAATGGCACCAATAAGCTTTTGCTCATGGGAAGGGGTCACATGTGTGGCAAGCATCTGGCAGAGTCATAGCTTTGGATCTCAGTCCATTGGCACAGTCCTCTTCCTACTTGTACATCCAATCTCACCTTCATCAGGCTTCATCAGCCGATCTATATGGTGAGATCCTCCCGTCTCTGCTTGCATCTTCTTGATCCGACAATTCCCTTCAAGGAGCATTTCCAACCAACCTGACCTCGAGGTTATAATTCTAGAGTTAAGCAAAAACAATTTCTCTGGTAAAATTCCCTCCGCCTTCTTCTTCTTGATGAAAGCTCAAATACCTGAACATTAACCGCAACAACAACAGTGGCAACATCCCAACTTCTCTGGGAAATCTTTCATCCATAGAATCACTCTACATGGTGGCCAACAATCTCGAGGGGAGCATTCCTACACAAATCAAAAGCCTCACAAATCTAAGAAAATTAAGTCTGAGTTTGAATAATCTATCAGGCATCATTCCTTCTTGTATCTTCAACCTCTCGCACTTACGCGAGCTTTCTTTGAGCCTAAATCGTCTCTCTGGTGACCTTTCCATCGGCATCACAAGTACTCTTCCATGCCTAGAAATCCTATATTTAGCTGGTAACATGCTCAGTGGATCTCTAATTCAAGCTCTCATTAATTTTACCAGCCTCCCGCGGCTTGACATGGGCGTAAACAAACTCACAGGCAGACTTCCGCCTGATCTTGGAAATTTGCATAATATCAACTTCCTTAACTTAGCATATAATGAATTTGAATCCGATGATGCAGAAAGCTAGAATTTTATTGATTCTATGACCAACTACATTGGCTTACAATGCCTCGATCTTGACACGAATGAGCTTGGGGGTGTTCTGCCAAAATCAATTGCCAACCTTTCGATCTATCTCCAATACCACTCAATTGGCCAGAACCATATCTCAGGAAGCATCCAATCCAAAATTGAAAAGCTGGTCAACTTGAATTTGTTGGGAATGGACTTCAACAATCTCACAGAGACATACCACACAGCATTGGAAAGCTTAAGTTGTTGTAAGAGCTTTATTATGGCGCCATCGGACTTACGGGAGCCATCCCTCGCTCCATGGCGAACCTCACCAACCTCTGTCGATTGGATTTGGGCTATAATCAATTAACAGGATCCATTCCTTCAAATATTGGAAATTTCAGCAGCCTAAACTTTGTGGAACTCGAGCATAACAACCTTGTAGGTGCCATTCCCAAAGAACTTCTAAGCATTCCTGCGCTATCAAACTATCTGGGTTTGGTTGGCAACCATTTTGATGGGATGATTCCCCCAGAAGTTGGAAAGCTCGTGAATCTCAATGTGCTAGATCTTTCTTGCAATAAATTCAAAGGCATGATATCACAAACATTCGGAAGCTATCAAATGTTAATGAACTCTACCTAGACAATAACTTGTTTTATAGCTCTATTCCTACTGCTATAGGAAACCTGGAGGTTAAAAAAATTTGACCTTTCTCGAAATAGCTTGTCAGGGGCCATTCCGGATTCTCTCCAAAATCTCAATTTGCTCAACCTGTTGAATCTATTATATAACAATTTTGAAGGTGAAGTTCCAAAGTTGGTATTTTTAAAAATGCAACAGCGATCGATCTTGATGGAAACACTAAGCTATGTGGAGGGATTCGTGAACTTCACCTTCCTGCGTGTATCGACGATTTTAAAAACAACAGCAAAATGAAGAGAAGGCTTTATCGTGATCTCAAGATTTTGTTCCCAATCCTAGGTGCACTCCTGATCTTTCTATTCTTTGCTGCTATTCTGTACTACTATAGGTACAAAATACAACATAAGAGAAGAAGAAATGCTTCACGCAGAGAAGCTATAGAAGAACCATTTCCAATGATTTCTTATGTGGAGTTAGTTAAAGCAACAGACGAGTTCTCTCTTGCTAATCTTATAGGGAGAGGAAGATATGGGTCGGTGTACAAAGGTGCAATGCACCAAAGCCAAACAACAACAGCCATCAAAGTATTCGATCTCGACATACGAGGAGGCTTCAGGAGTTTCACTATTGAATGTGATACTTTAAAAAACATTCGACACCATAATCTTGTGAGAGTTTTGACATCTTGCTCGACCATTGATTTCAATGGCAAAGATTTCAAAGCTCTCGTATTTGAATTCATGATGAAGGGAAACTTAGACGCATGGTTGCAACGAGAAGATTTGACTAATGGAGGAGTTTTTCTTCAACTGGAACAGAGGTTGAACATTGCCATTAATGTCGCTAAGGCTTTGGAATATCTTCACCATAAATGTAAGCCACCTATTATTCACTGTGATATGAAGCTGAGCAACATCCTACTTGATGAAGACATGATAGCTCATGTAGGAGATTTTGGGCTGGCAAGAATTCTTTCTGAATCTATAAGCATACCTCTCCAAAATTCAGATAGTTAGAGTTGGATTAAAGGAACTATTGGTTATGTTGCCCTAGGAGAGTACTTTTCTAAGCCTTATAATATACTTAAACTAAATTCTTCAACTTCCTTGAATTTTTAGGAATAAAAAACCAAAAATAGACATATAAGGATCAAAACTATGCAAACAAATAAAGTTCAAAAACATATAATTACTAAGAGTTCTCCATCTTATTTGCAGAATATGGAAGAGGAGCCCATCCATCTAGCTCAGGTGATGTCTATAGATTTGGAATCATACTATTAGAAATGCTCACCGGAAGGAGGCCTACTGATGATATTTTCAAGGATGACTTAAACCTTCATAATCTCATCACGATGGCTTATCCCCATTGGTTAATTGATATCATTTATCCTAAAATATTAGTTGAAGAACAACAAGAAGCAGACATAAACAATGTGGAAGAAGGAAGAATAGACTATAGCAAAAGCATCATAGAGTGCTTTCATTCTATAGTAGAGGTTGGCCTTTCATGCTCATCTACGTCACCGGCGAGGCTAGGCATGAGAGATCTTTGTGGCAAAATTGCATGCAATAAGAGCTTCTATCTTTATTCCAAAGAAGGTAAGGGCGGAGGCATTTGAGGAGATAAACAAGCTGCAATAGCAACTTATAGTTAAGGAATATTTCAGTCCACTTTATATATACCAATCACACAATCAACTTATATATATATACATATATATATATATATATATATATATATATATATATATATATATATATATATATATATATATATATATATATATATATATATATATATATATATATATATATATATATATATATATATATATATATATATATATATATATATCCCTCCTTAACCAAAAGAGATGAAGATGATGAATTGGAATTGGCTCCAAACTCTGGGTCCAAATCTTCTTTCTTGATCTTGCATTACCTTTTTAAAACTTTTTATTAAATATTATTTAGAAGAATGGATAAAAATGTCATTTAAAAAGAAATATCTATGTATAATGGACCTTGTGGGACGTCATATTATCACCACTCTTTTTTTTATTCCAGCAAGTCTTTAAAGGGTCTATCTGCCTCTTTGATGAATAGATTTTTAAGTTTGAAGTCTAGCTTTTCTTTAAATTCTTGAAGATCTTCCTCGCTCTCTCTTGAAAGAATATGTATTCTTTTATTAAAAGGACTGGTGGAAATCTTCTTATAGGGTGATGTTAACTGCTGTTGTTGTGATAGCCTAAAAGATGTACGCCACTCTACCTACACCTGTATAGAGGCCTTTCCCTTGTTTACTACAGAGACATTGCTTGCTTTCTTTTCTAATACCTTCCTAGGCTTTGATGGTTCTAAAGAAGAGTACTCTTTTAAGAACGACATCCTAGGGGCTTCTTCTTCTAGGCTGGAGGCTTTGTAAAGCCTTTTAAGAGGAAGGCTATTGGACCATGAATATTTTGAAGGAGAATCTCAATAGCATGTTGCTTCTACAACTGGGACTCGCACTTAAGACTTAATATTCTCCATCTCAAAATATAATCTACTAAAGATTCTATAGTAATGTGGTGTTGTGCCGAACCTCTTTATAAACATGTTTTCCAATTCAATGAAGGTGCACATTGAACCATTTGGTAACTCAGCATACCAACCAAAAGCAACCCCAGTCAAGCTGCTAACAAATTGTCTAAATAATATGGCATTGTAGTAACTCACATGAAAATGTGCTAAATGCTACCTGGGATTGTCCATCCCATTAAAATTCTTAAAAGATGGAGGCATAAATCCCTTAGGGTATGGCACAAAATCATATTCCTTAGAGTAGGGTCTCCCCTTTGGAATCAAAGTCACATCAAAAGACTATGAAAGTGCTTCTTTTACTTGTTGTTCTACTAAAAACTTCAAGTCAATTTTGGCAAATATATCATCCACAGGTTTGCATTCCTGGGAATCATACTCTACTAAACTGAACTTTGTCTCATTAATTGGATGGGACTCTTCAGGTTGTTCTATAGAAGGATGCTTAAAAGAAGAAGGAATCGAGCTCTAGAGTGATTGCATGGTGGCAATCATTTCTTCAATTCTCTTTTCCATTCTTATAATTTGTTATTCTTTCTTTTGTAGTTGAAGGATTAGTTGCTAAGTGGGATCAACTATAGAATTTTCTTGTGTTTCATCTAGCTTCCTCTTTGTCACTCTTGTATATACCATGTAGATGTGTACTACATGTAATCTCGAGTCATCATCAAGTAAATTATCCTAGTCTAGATCAAAATCTTATCTAATTTTTGCATTTTCTTCATCCTCCTTAACAATAATCTCCACCTCCTCCTTGGTCAATCAGTGTGGAATATGTATGTATGTATGTATATATATGTATATATATGTATATATATGTATATATTTGTATATACATGTATATATATATGTATATATATATATATATTTATAATAATATATATATATATATATATATATATATATATATATATATATATGCAACAATAACTTTGATTAAATAGACAAGTTGCGATCTTTCATAATTTAAACATCGATTTTATGTAATATAATTTTGTTGTATTGTATCTAAGTATATACAACACAACATTATATTATAAATGAGAGTATAATTTGATTAAATATTTTAGAAAATGTAAATTTGATAAAAAGAAAAATTGATTTAACTTTCTTGTGATGTTAATCAAATTGTCAGAAGAAAATGGAACAATTTTACATGAAAATAACTCAAATTGCTCATCGACGTTATTTTTTTATTAATATTATCTTATTTTTAACCTAAAAATTAAATCAAACAAAATTTTTTTAGCAATTTAATTATGGTTTTGAATTTATATTTTGATTTGATTTTAATTCAAGAAAATTTAGTTTTGATTTTGGATTTACTTATTTAAAATTTTGATGGATAAATAAATCAAATTTATTTAATAACTTGATAAAATTTTTATAGCCATCATGAAAATTTGAAATATTTTAGTGCATAAAATTGTAAACTTAAATTTATTCAAAATCAAATTAAAATAATGAACCAAATTATTATTTAATTTGTTTGATTTACATTCTATTTGATCTAGTTGGTCCAATTTTTTTTGGAAAATCTAAATTTGATTAATTTTAAAAGTTCACCATCTAAATCCTATTAGAAATATATGATTATTGTGCATAACTTTAAAAAAAAAACACACAGTGGAAATTTATTTATTTTAACATAAATTTATGGCTCATTCATTTATTAATTATGTCATGACCACAATAGTCAAAAGTTTGCAGTGGACGTCATTGAAAATGGTCGAAACGACATCCGATTGATGAACGGACTTCGTCGTTGTATTCAAAACGTTGAAATTAATTAGAACATAGATATTACAAAATCTAACGATCAATCGATTGCTGAGCTATCGATATATCGACATGCATATCGAGTCGAGAATTGTATTTGAAGATCTCAGTTCATGAAATTGATCACGTCGTTAGCTTCAAAATGTCGAAATCTACCAAATGAGACTGCCCGCGCTCAATTCGGACGAGTCTGTGTAAATGTCGAATAATCAGAAGTGGTAGTGCTTAAATCGAGCCTAAAATATACTCGATATCGCTAAAATCAATCCAAATGAGACTGCCCCCTATTTTCAGTTTTCTTGAAAAAACTGCCCTAATTTAAATAAAATTAAAAATAAAAAAAAAAACCTACTCCCATTCTCATTTTCCCTCCCATTATTTGGCGTTTTCTCAACTCATTTCCAATTTTTTTTTTTGCATTCTCCCTCAGCCCTCTCTCGTTGGAAGAAAAGAAACAACAGGTAAAAAAATCCTCCCCGACAAATTTTCTCTGATTTTAGTCCAGCTATCTTTGCGCCACCACGGCATAACCCATAATTCAGCCCGCCATATCGCCAACCAGCGTTCCTTATCAACTGCATGTCCAACCAGCGTCATAAACCTATCGTCGGCGCTCGACCGTCCGTGCTCGCTCACAACCCGCAATTCGGGCGTCCGCTGCAGATGAACATAATGTCCATGACCGCCCATCGCCATTCGCCCGCTGCTGACCAGCTTCTCTTCATTTAGCGATCGCCCAGCTACCTCTCCGGACCCAGCGCCAGCGTATCAGATCATCGCCAGACCCTCGGTTTTACCATCAGCGCCTCTGCGCTGGTGCCACCTTCCTACGCTTCGGCCCTGCCGCATCGCCACGATTTCATGCCAGTGTTCCGACCTCCATTCGCTCCATTTCTGACCTGCTGTATTCCGTTCACTGATTCGGCCATACTCTTCTACGATACCCACAAATATGGCCCATTCTACACAATCCTTCGTGAGCCCCATCAAATTTTACCACCGTCGGATCGTTAGGCAAATTCTTCTTTTTTCCGGCATCGCGCCCTTGTCATTTTGTTTTGCAGATTGGAGAAGAACATCGTTATCAGGTGAATTCTTCTTTCGATTCCTGGCGTCGCACCCTTCGCTTTAGCCGTCCTATTTTCTCTTCACCGCAATCGAGGGAAGAACATCGTCATCAGGCAAATTTTTCTTTCGATTCCCGGTGTCGCACCCTTCACTTTTGCCTATTTTTTGCTTCTCATGTCGAGGAGGAACATCATCATCGAGAATTCTTCTTCGATTTCGTCGCATCCTTTCCGTCCGTTCTGCTTAGATTTGGAAGAACATCGTCATCGACAATTCTTTTCTTTGGTTCCTGTCTCCACTTCCCATTACAATTACCTAGCCCGTTCTTTCTTGGCCTTCTGATCTTTGAAAATGTATCGAACATGTGATCGTAAAATGTGAATATATATATATATATATATATATATATATATATATATATATATATATATATATGCTTGTGCTTCTTTGCTGGTTTGAAGACCTCGTTTGCTCATCAGATGCGAGATGAAATTTTGTAGCGTCGCCAAGACATAAATCCTTACATATAAGTAAGACAACACTTGTTAGATGTCATCTGACAAAATCTTGAAATTTTGTCAATGTTTAGACTTATAGAAAAAAAGGGGACGATTTTATATTGCATTATATGTCTTCTTCGTCTAAAGACCTCACATCATGGTGTGACGAGATGAACCGCCGGAAGACACAATGCTCGCTATCCATCGTGCATACCGAGTAAGAAAAATTCTCGATGCCTATAGGGATGACGAGAGGTCGCCAAAATTGTGTCAAATCTTTTGACTTAAAAAAAAAGGGAGAGTGAAATGAAATGACTTAAGAGCACTAAATAGAGAAGTCTGCAGCTAATTTTAAACTAAAAGCGGAAATAAGAAAAAAGGGGGAGCCTTTAAAGCAAATTTTGGGAAGAATATAATATTTATTTAAAACCTAAGTGAAATTTGGGGGAGACTAATATTAAACTCACAAACTCTAATAGCTATTCTCTATGGCTTAAATGGAAGTAATTAGTGAGTTTTCTTTTCTTGTAAATTCCTCAAAATTAAGCAAGCTTTAATTGAAATTTGGGACTAATGCCAAATTCACAATAAACTTGAAATAAACTCAAAATCTGAGGATGAATCCAAATTGGGTTTAATAACTCTTATATGAATGTGGAGGTGATTACTATGCTAGCTAATAAGCATGAGTAAGGCTAAAGCAACAAACACTGAAATTGGCATAATTTATCAAAATTGATGTAAATTGAGCATAATCAAGTTGGAAAAAATTACAAAAACTCAACAAATAAACTAAGTGTTAGTAATGCTTTAAACTACAACCTAAATCAAAATGCCTTTGCCACCGGATCTGCAATTCTTTGTACAAGCAGACAGAAGGTGACACTAAACTATATGTTGCACGAATGGATGAGTTTTCCTTCAAAATAAAAAATCAAGAAACTCATTCTAAATTATGATTTTCAAAATCAATGAAATCACTAATTAGATGAAATTAGCTAAGTTATAAATACCTGCATGTGCTCGGAGATAGAGATTTCAAGTGTGAATTTTAATATCTGAAAAGGCTGTGCAGGCTAAATTGGAATTAAATAAATATAAAATCAATCTCATAATTCAAACATAAAATTACTTAAAATTACTATACACGCATAATGCACTATGTCAATGCTTAAATTCAAGAGAATCGCAGTTGTTTTCCGGTTTAGTCTTATGACTGGGTCTGGGTTAACAAAACCTAGAAAACCTATAATAAGAGTTTCAAATCAGTGAAATATCTGAGAAATGGATCTTGTCAGGTTGCAGTAGATCTAATCCTCTGTTAACAGCTAAACAGAGTTGGTAGGATCTAAAGCTCTTAAACATATTCCAATCAATCAATTTTTCAAATCAAATTAAGTAAAAATTTGAAATCAATCTCACAACTCGTAAATAAAAGACTAAATTCAATGCTTAAATTCAAGTGTTTGAGGATGCTACAGGTTGCTGCTCTGGTCTTAGGACTGGTCCCGTTAACAAAACCTAAAATCAATTACTGAATTTCAACTTTGTGGAAATATCTGAGAAGTAATTTTGTAATGAGTAGATCCGATCCTCTAGCTAAATGAAATAGGATCTAAAATTCTCAAATATATTTGATTCAATCAATCAATTAACTACCCCGATGGTGGCTGTGTTGAATGATGATTTCAGCCGGGGGGATATTTCCATCAAAAATTTGATTCTATTTTCAAATCAAATTAACTCAAATTGAGTGTCAATCTAAAAAATTGCTTAAATGAAATTCTATCATTAAAAGCTTAAAGCAAAACTCAATCTATCCACCTTCCACAACTATTTGTCGGGGGTGACAAATTAAGAAAACTCTAGCTCACAAAGGAGCCAATGTCAAATCAAGTATTCTATTATGTTCACTCTCAATTAACCTCTTGCCAGCAAGGATGTAGCCCGTGTCCTCTGACTGGTTTAGCTAAGAGGTTCCAAAGAAGGACATGACAGTCCTCGATCAAGTGATTTGGCCCATTATTATTATCACGATCAGAGTCGTATGCTCCCAATGGCTCTTTTGAGTTGTGAATCATAGGGTATACTTGATAGGCAAACAACCCTCTATCGCCTAAGGTGACTTAAGTGCCTCCTGGACAAACACCACCCCAAATCTACAAGGATTTCTTGGACGACGTAACCCATCATTACTGATGAGATTCCTTCGCCGAGTCAACTACCTCCTCGACTAAGTAGACTAGGAGGACCACCGGATGACTAACCATGGGTTCTAGATCGGGCACATCATCATTCCCTCAACTATCCGATTTAAGCTAAAATGATAAATTTCATGAATCTTAGATTCTAAAACTCTACATGTTGCTACAATACGCTACGCATTAAGCGTCCTAACGACTAGCCTTAATCGAAAGTTCTCTCTCACTTATTGGAAGGGTAATTAACTATAGGGGACTTACGCCTATAGGAAACCTGGAACCAGATCGAAAGTCCTCACCAAATGAGGATGAAATCTCTGGGTAGTGTTTTATCTACTATTCCATCTACCTTCTGAAAATTACACCGACATTTAAAACAATCTTTTCATCAAAGAGGTCTGGTTTTGAGCCCAGATTTCGCAATTCACTGGGACGTGATTCTTTTCTATCTTTGGCTAGTCAAATTTGAGCTATAGTAGGAGTAAAGCATGTTAAAAAAAATTAAATGTAAAATCAATTATCAATGAAATTAAATTTAAATCAATCATATTCTTATGACTAATATATTTGTTTTATATATCAATGGATCTTCAGAACACCGTTTAACATGCACAGAGAGCCAATATCCATCCGCTAACGTCTGTAATTATTATTGGGGATATTGGAGCTACTATTCAATTTGATAGACTTCCACCATCACCAGCAAATAATCCTCTACCTTAAGCAATCAGATATTCTACACCAACTTGTGCAAAGGAGGAGGACAATTGGAATGGCCACTACTGCTATTGAGGTTCCTCAAAAGAGAGCCTTTGTACTTAAAATATTGATTCATTTTGAGGCGCCAGTCATGAAGAGAACCTCTACTGGGCAGAAAGTTTCAGTCATACATGTGAATGCGACAACCTTGCAAGTTGAACCTTTCGCACTAGGAAGGCATGGTGCTGAAGTCTCCTCTTCTAGAGAAAAAATTGAATAGAAGGCAAAGAAGAAGAAACACTAAACTGCAAGCTCAGTAGCTATTGTCTGAATCGTAAGTCATACAACCAACCTTACAACCAAGTGAGTATTTCTACACACAATAAATTTAAAAATTTTGAGATGGGTGAAAAGGAATAGCTTTACTGATGATGGTAAGTGATATTTTTGGGCTCAACAGTAGTCAGCTTCAACCTTTATGAAGAAACAACATGAAACTCTATCTACTCGAACACATAGAGTTCTGAAGGTTGTTAAGGAAAAATGTCTTATGAAGAATGCGTATCAAATGTCAATTATCAAAGAAGCCAAAAATGCTCCACTACAAAAACTACAATCGCTGGTAAGTGCCAAGACTATTTTAAGCAATTCCTACACTGAGCATCGTGCGTGACACCGAACCGTGTTTGGGAACTGCTATCGAAAGGTCCCAGAAAGAAAATAAATATGGAGGCCAATAAAAAGAAGTAGAAAGATAAAAGCTTCTTCATCCGGGAAGCAAGCTAACCCAAAGACAATGAGAAAGAGAAATGTCAATTGCATCAACATCCATTGTTCAAGTAAAAATTGTACAACCATATGTGGAACTAGAAGCTAGTGTTCCAACACATAACAAGTTTGACAACCTAAGATGGGTAAAGTGGAACTCTATCAAATCAAGTAGCCCTTCTAAACCCGAGACAAGTTCCAACTTCTAGTGAAGAAACTCAAATTGTATATGCAAGAGTGTATCGGTCCTCAAAGTTGCTAAGAAGAAATGACAGATAAAAAAGAAAATATGAAGGTCCTATCCTGGGAGACTAGAGTTTCTCCAAAGAGACCTCCTCACCGGCAAAATGTCTACTAATTCAAGTCTCGCACTGTGAGCATCGATGTGTGAGACTTGGACCACATGTCCAAGAATCAAGGTCCCAACAAATAGGTGAGCAAATTTGGAGGCCAAAATCTCGAAGTGAAATTCCTTACAAATAGACAAATGCGTGACATCTAGAGTGTACTCCCACGAAAATCCACTTCTCATGCTAAAATATTTGGAGCTAAAGTAGTCTTGCCACTTGAAGTTGAACTACCTTCACTCTGAGTAGCCATTTAACACAATCTCACTCAAGATGAGAATGTTTGTCTATGAGAATTTGATGGACATGAGGTCTTATCACCATAAAGATTATGACAAAGCATCTCCAAGATCGACAGCTGGTTGTCAAGATGGGCAATATTACTTTTGCAATTTGATATCACATTCATTCCATACAAAGCAGTGAAGGGACAAGGCTTAGCAGATTTTCTGGCTGCACATCCTATTCCTGCGGACTCTTCTTTTAATGACGATTTACCTGATAAATAAATTATGCTCATTCATGAAAGAGGAAAATCATAAATTTGGGAAATATACTTCGATGGAGCCTCATCGATCAAACAAGTCCAATCTCTAAATTTTCCAAGAGCAAGAGGAATCATCATCTTCATAACACCGTAAGGAGGGATAATGAGAGATCATATGGATTGACCGAGCCAAGAACTAATAATGAAGCTGAATATGAAGTATTAGTGGCAGGTCTTGAAGAAGCTATTTTCATAGGCATTTAGAAATTGCATATTTTTGGCGATTCTCAGCTTATTATAAATCAAGTACTTAGCATCTATAGAATTAATAAGCTTGTTAGCTTATCACAAGCGAGTTCTTGAGCTTATGAAGTAGATACCAAATATCACACTAACCCAAGTCTCGATCCGAGAATAAAAGCCGACCGCTTAGCAAAACTAGAAATGACAAGTATGAATGGTGATTATGTCATGATCGACATATTTACTCGACAAGTTCTAGAGCCAATAAAGTATCAATCCCTGCAGGTAGAGGGGTTACCAAATTTGACACAGTAGGATATGACTCAGGTTGTTCCTCATACTCCCTAAAATCAACAAGAAGTTATACCAAGAAGAGTTAAGAATGACATTACTTCAGAAAAGAAGTGTGAAGCCTTTGTTGTAGAAGAGTCACGTGATTGGAGGCAAGCCTTCATCGACTACTTTAAAGAAGACAAATTGTCAAGTAATAAATCACTGACAGCTCAAATCGAAAAGAGAATGCTATGCTATGCTTTCGTCAACAACACTTTATATCGTATATCCTTTGAAAAAATATGGTTACGATGCCTAGGTGTAGATGTAGCTAGCAAAGTGATGGTTGAAGTTCATGAAGGTCTTTATGGTGCACATCAGTCAGGTCCGAAGATGGCAGTAAAGATCAAAAGGATGGGTTATTATTGGTCATCTATGGTAAGAGACTGTATTAATCACGCTAAGAAGTGTCATGATTGAGTGTCAAGTACATGGGGATCTCATCCATCAACCTCCAAATCTATTACACCTAACAATAGCATCCCACCATTCAAATGTGTGGGTACAGATGTAATTTGACCTATCGATCCACCATCGTTGGACATCGCTTCATCCTAATAGCGACTGACTATTTCTCTAAGTGGGCTGAGGCTACCCCATTTAAAGAAGTTACTGCTAACCGAGTGATTAAATTCTTCACGCATAATATAGTCTATAGATTTGAAGTGCCACGTTGAATAATTTTTGATAATGGCACAGCTTTCAAAAGTGCAAAGATTTATAGATTCATCGATCGACACAAAATTGATTGGCGATACTCTTCAATATACAATCCAAGAGTAAATGATTTGGCAGAGGCCTTCAACAAGACATTAGTCAAGCTGCTCAAGAAGATTCTCACTAAAAATAAAAGAGAATGACATACCAAGCTAGTAGAGGCTCTATGGGCATATCGAACCACCTACAGGACGCCGACTAAAGCCACTCCCTATTCATTGGTATTTGGAACTAAAGCAGTTCTTCTGCTTGAAGTTGAGTTGCCTTCACTTCGAGTAGCCATCCAATACAATCTACTAAAGATCAAAATGCTCGAATGATAATGGAGGAACTCGACGTGCTTGATGAAGTTAGATTACAAGCTCATCAAAATCTGGAAGTCTATCGAGCAAAGATGTCTAGGTCTTTTGACCATACGGTGCGGCCTCGAACATTTAAAAAAGGAGAATTGGTCATGGCGCTGAGAAGACCAATTATTCTCAATCGAAAATTTGGTGGCAAATTTGAGCCTAATTGGGAAGGCCCTTTTGCCATTGAAAAAGTGTATCAAGGAGGGGCATACCAACTCATCAACCTAAAGGGTGAAAGATCAATGCCACCAATCAACGGTCATTACCTGAAAAAGTATTATACATGACAAATACATTCCCAATGTACAATAGAAATCCCCCCGCAAGACAGGAGGCATTTTCTTTTTAGTATATCTATTTAGGTTGACATCGTGCTTCATGCCGAGATCCCTAAATAAACATACTCCAGATGAAAAACTTTTTCGTGAAAATTCCCCTATTACACAGGGGGCATTTCTAGATTTTCATATACAGATGAAATCAATGTTGTATGTTAAAATCTTTTTTAGAGTACATCAATTCAAATATGGATGTATTTGTATATTTTCATCTTGAAGATTCTCCTAAATGTACTTTAGAATTTCCCACAAGATAGAGACATTTTTTAATTTATATTAAATTTATTTGAGTTGACATCATGCCAAAAGACAAGATCCTCAAATATATTCTTATTCAGTTGACATGAGCCATAAATTCTGAATATATCTATAATTATTATCAGTTACATGTTCTTGTAGAAATAAAAAAGAATCTATTTCTATGCAGAAAAGGACAACCCTAAATGTCAAGAAATTTATCTCTCAAATTTGGCAAATTCTGGAGATCAAGTCAAAAGAACTCCCGATTTCGGAAGCTTCAATCAACTGAGCTGGAGAAACATCAATCTCTACACCCTGAAGTCTAGGACACAGATGTGTTCTAAAGGTTGACTCAATAAGCCCACAAATGGCCAAGTTGCTAATGCTCTCCTCACTCAACAAGCCGCAAGAAAAGGCCGTAGTGAAAGAGCCCCCGTCAATCTGATGACAAAACCACCAACACACTGCAGCTCAAGTCGAAGACTCGAGTAAGTTTTAAAGATTGAACTCAACAAGTCCAAAAATGGCCGAGTTGCTGACGCTCTCCTCACTCAACAAGCTGCAAGAAAAGGCCGTAGTGAAAGAGCCCTTGCTCAAATGATGATATTCAATCTCAAATTAGATCCGCCAGTGATTAAGCAATCGGGATCTAAGAAATCTCTACTTGATGAATAGATCAAGGCAATCCGAGGAAGCACTCAATTCAAGGCTACCTCAAATTAATCTATATATTGCCCGCAGGGTGATATCTCAATTTATACTCAAATGATCTGATCAAGCTCAAAGCACAGATCAAAGCATATCTCCTCATCAAGTCCGTCAAAGTAGAAAGCACAGGACCGAGGAAGCAATTCCATAGTTCATACAAAGCTGATGGTCGAACTAAAAGAATTTTGTGTTATTCAGTCTATTAAAGCACACGTTGCTAGATTAATAACTCAACATTGACCCTATATAAATCGAAAGGTCATTGCGTGCATCTTTCAACGAATCACAAAGCAAAGAAGCACGTGATTCATGATGTATACACTTCCTCACAAGTCAATATTGACAAATCAGGTCAGTCCTTCATCAAGTCCATCAAGCTCAAAGCTAGGACAGAAAGAATTTCAAATCCGATCAAGCACGGATAAATCGATTCCCCCAGCGGAATCATTCATCAAAATAAGAAGACCAATTCCTCCATCAAACCCAATCAAGCATGAAGCTAGGGTCAGAGGAGGCTCAAATCCACAAGGACATAAAAGAAAGAGATCTTCGGCAAAGCCATTGAAGTAGATAGTAGATGGTGTAAGAACTCTTATCAATCCGACAAGTTGATTCTGACAAATCGGTCAAGCCCGTCATTTAGCATGTCCTGAATAAGGCATCATACTAATGACAAATCCTGTCAAAGCTCCTTAAGCTATCTTAATCAAAGCCGAAATGATCCAAGTTCTGTGGCCAGCCCAAATGGTCAACTAGTTTTCAACAAACGTGACTCGCTCCATATGCGAATCACATTTGTTGGGGGGCATTTGTTGACCTCCACATATGTGTCACAAATCAAGACAAGCCCACAAATCAAATTCGACGGACTTCGGAGGTGATAGTGCATAAATCGAGGCCAAACGCATTGGACATCATTGAAAATGTTCGAAACAACCTCTGATTGACGAACATACTTCACTGTTGCATTCAAAACGTTGAAATTGATTAAAACATAGATATTACAAAATCTAACGATCAATCGATTAAGCGATCGAGCTATCAATATGTCGACACATATATCAGAGTCGAGAAGCTACGACGATATCCAAACGACCTCAGTTCATGACATTGATCACACCGTTAGCTTCAAAATGGTAAAATCCACCAAATGAGATCATGGCCAATTCGGACGAAGTCTGCAAATGTCAACAATCGGCGGTAGCGCAAAATTGAGGCTAAAATGCACTGGACGTTGCTAAAGTTAATCCAAATGATCTCCGATGAACAGACATCGCCATCGTGTTCAAAATGTTGAAATTGGTCAGGATATAAATATAACACAACTTGATGAGCAACCAATTAAGCGCTCGAGTCATCAACACGCCCACACACATATCGATGTCAGGAGGTGCCGACGAGGATCAAATGACCTCCGTTCATGAAATTGATCATGTCATTGGCTTCAAAATGTCGAAATATATCAAGCAAGACTGTTTGACCTCAATTCGGACGAGTCTGCACAAAAATTGAGAGGTCAAAAATAGCGACACGAATTTCGAGTTGAAATTGACTCACTACGAAAACAAACGCCCGACATTAAACAGACATTATGCAAATAATTATCCTAAATCGATATATATATTGACTATGTATGTTTACCAGCGTGAAATCCAAATTAAAATAATTTAAATTAATTTAAAAATTTCTAAATTATCTCATGCTCAACTATTCCCCTATTTTCGATTTTCTGAAAAAACTGCCCTAATCCACAAAAAAAATAAAAAAAAAAACTACTCCATATTTCATTCTCGCTCCCATTATTTGGCAGTTTTTCGCTCCCTCTCATTTTCCATTTTTTTTTTTGGGTTTCTCCCTCCTGCCCTCTCTCCCGTGAAGCAAACAGGTAAAAAAAAAATATATCCTTCCCCGGCTGAAATTTCCTCTCGATTTCCGTCCAGCCCGCCGGTGCTTTTCCTTCCACCGGCGTAACCCCTGCACTGCTGGCATTCTCCGCCAGCCTGCGTCGCCCTCGTTCCGCATTCCGGCCCGGAACTGCAGCCTGTGTCCTGAAACCGCGTCCTGCGCCTGAACCCGGTGGCCCTTCCTGCTGCTCGACCTGCGTCTGCGCCGTTGCACGACCCGCGTCCCTGCAGATCCGTTGAGCGTCATGCTGCTGGCCAGCCCGCACAAACTGCGCAACCTGCGTCCACGCGCCGCTGCGCTGACCCGCCACTGTAGCCCAACCTGCTTCTTCCTGCGTTCGCTGTGACCCACGCGATCCGCGACCGTTCCTGCACGACCCGCCCATCTGCGCACGACCTGACCACTAACCCGCGCATCCGCGAATCGAACCCACGCGCTCTGCTATAGCCGGCCCACTCTCTCCGGCCAGGCCCGCGACCCGCGTGCGGTCCGATCACCCGCCGCCGGCCCGCGCAATTTTGCCATCAGCCCGCCTCCGCTGCTTTGCCGCCGGCCCGCCCACGCTTCCGGCCCGCAACACCCATCAGCCCAGTAGCCCTAGGCCCTAGCACCAGCCCAATTTCTGCAGCTCACCAGCCCACCAACCTGCATTCAGCCTCCCTACAACGCACCAGCCCACTGTTATGGCCGGTTCTACGATTCAGCCCAAAAACCTGATCCATTCTGCACGATCCAGCCCGTAAACCTGAGATGATCGCCGATTATATAAATATAATATTAGTCAGTATTAAAATTATATATATATCAGTCAACAATATTAGTATCTTCTAAATTACTAACTGCATAATTATATACATATCAGTTCAATGCATTAAGGTCTATGTTCATTGAAATTATGACTTTCTATTTAAATTTTAACTATATATCAGGTAATTAATAAATGAATGATCCATAAATTTATGTTAAAAAATAATAATTTTTCATCCCTTCATTATATTTTTTTCAGCATATTTATATTTCTTTTGATAAGTTTATAATATAATAGCAATCTTTAAGTTTAAAATAAAACTATTTTTTTTAAGAGTTATATTTAAATTTATTTTCACTCTCAAGTTTGTCGAATTCGATTTGTGATTTTCGATTTACATATAGAAGGCCAACAAAGATTTAGATTCATAATGAAGTCATAAAGTTATTTAAATTTAAAAATATATTACACTCGATTCAGCTCTAGAAAATGCACTAAAACAACCCAAATCTTCCTTGAAAGAACTCAAAATAGCTTATAATAGTATTTAAATTCATAATTAGAAGTCACAAAGATATTTAAATTAAAAAAAAGATGTACACTCCAGAGTGTATAAAGTGTACACTCTAGAAAACTACACTAAAATAACCCGATCCTCTTGGAGAGAACTCAAAACAGCTTATAATATTATTAAGATCCATAATTAGAAGCTCCACGCTGGTTTAAATTTTAAAAATAAGGTGTACACTTTAGAGTGTACACCTAGAAAATTGGAAAAAAATAGTCATAAATCCTCACTGGAAAAAAATCCAACATTGTAGGAAATATTTATTTTAAAAAAGAATTTCAAAGAAGATCACTAAGTATTTCAAAATAACTATATATATATATATATATATATATATATATATATATATATATATATATATATATATATATATATATATATATATATATATATATATGGAGAAATTTACTAATCATTCATATTTACGAGTCATCTACTAAATTAGTCACCATATAAGTACCACTTTGAAATTTATTCTTCATCTTCAGTTTTTCTTTCAATTGAAATGAGAGATTTTCATTTCTCTTCTCTCAGTTCATCCCCAACAAATCTAATTATGCTTATTCTCTGGTTGAGTTCCCTAAATCTATTTATATATTGCTTTTAAATTTCTCCGCATTAAAATGACGCTTAGCGCACAAAAAAATCTGAACGATCATCCGACCTCCAAAGATATGCAGTCCGTTGTTTTGACCGGCGTGGTTGGTCCCCGCCCAGCACGCAAGCATTACCGTGTGATAAAGTCAAAAAACAAATTTTTAATGTTGGACACGTATTCAGATTGGATTGGTGTTCGTACGGAGAGCTACTTTCGATCCCAGCACGTAATAATTTCTCAAGCTTTTACAATTAAATCAATTTTTATAATTAATTTTTTATTTTTTATCTTTTTTTTGCACATTTTAACTCCATTAGCAATTATTTTTACTAATAGGAGCTTTTTTTACTCTTCAAGATCTAAAATGCAAGGATTTTTCTTGTGAGCAGCAAATTCTTCCAACAACAAAAATTGTCTAAAGTATGTAGGCCGAGTAATCTTTCAGGGGAGCAAATTCTTCCAATAGCAAATTCTGCTAGCTATCTTCCGGGTGAGCTGATCTCGAGCTGATCGTATGAGCTCGACTTATGTTTGAGCTTGAGTCTGACCTAGTCATTAAGTAGTTGAGTTGAGCTCAAGTTAACATTCACTAGAGCTTGATTAATTCGACTCATTTATACTTCTAGGAGGGAGGGCACTATCCATTTAAAAAATAAAATTGACTTTAAATGCAACATAACATTTACATAATTGAAAAAGTTCTTGATACTTATTCTAGGAGAAATTAATAACTCTAAAAGTTCATTTTAAATGAATTTATTCTCTTATATATTTGTGGATTATTTATTGAAATTTGTCTCTAATGAGTTTGTTTCGATTAAGTTTGAATTCAAATTATTGTTTTCTTCACATATGTTGGTCACAACAATGCTTTCTTTGCCAAGCTCTATTACGTATTTTCTTTCCTTGGATACATTTCATAGCAAGCTCTATTTGAGAATACAATAGATTATCCATTATGGACGATAATTTCATCTTAAATAAACTTTGATGCATAAATTGTAAGAATTAAATAGTGATGATTAGCTTCTAATTACATTTACCAAATTACTCATTTAAAAATGAAAGAAGCACTAATCTTTAAACATATTTTATCATTTTAAATCATAAGTTTTAAATGAATAAGATGTGTAGTAACCAAAAGACAAAATTTATGATTGAAAAAGCTTTATTGATATATTATGTAATTTCAAAATTTTAACAATTTTAAAGTTACAATGGTTGGTAAAAGATGTGTGAGAATAAATGGATTCATTCTAAATAAAAAATAATTTAATTCCCTTCTCTCTCTCTCTCTCTCTCTCTCTCTCTCTGCATGCAGTATATCTATAAGCTTTTGTGGGTGTAGCCTATATATAACATTTGATCATTTTGAAGAGATAATCCTGATTATTTGAATATAAAACTCGCAAGATATCAGTTTTGCTCATTATATTTCTTCTAATCCTGATCATGTTCACTTCCATTATTTTTTTTTTAAATTTTGTTAACAACTAGTACTTTAGCCTAAAACTTAATATTCTATAGAAATATAATTCACGTTTAATTAAATATTAATGTGATATATAATTCTTAATAATATCATAAAACTTATACATTTTTATTAATTCTATTTTATTTTTAAAATATTTAAATATATACGAAACCATTTTAAAATATTTAAGTTTTCTTTGATTTATATTAAATTCATTTTTTTTTTTGAGAAATCTTATATTCAAAATTTGTTAAAGGAAAGACTATTTTATTTTATTTTTCTAAAAAATAAGCGCAGTATAAAATAAATGTGATTGTTTTGATGAGTACATTCTAAATATCTGAATTTATTATTATTATTATTATTATTATTATTATTATTATTATTTATTTGGATATGTAAATGACCCAAATTGGATCTACTTCAAAACATTGAAATTAAATTAAAGACGGAATTCCAAATGTTTTTAAATTTTAAGTTGCATTTATTTTTCTCTTACCAATATTAGGATTTTTTATAAATCCTACATTCCTTTCGTAACACACTTAAAATACTTTCAATGGAAGACCCTTACAAAAAAAAAAAAAAAAAAAGAATAAATAGCCAATAAATTAAAAGAAGATTTACACACATACTAGGCAATCAATTCTTATGTATTTAAATATTTAACACTTAAAGTTAAATATTTACTTATTTAATATTTTGATGCTTAAAATAATATTTTTTATTTTAAAAAATGAGTGATGATGATATTTTCGATATTGAATATTGAGATGCTATTATAATAAAATTTAGATATTAGATATGTAAATACATAAAAAATTGTGGTATATATGTAAATTTAATTCAACCATCAATTTTAATTAATTTATATATATTTGTAGAGATTTTTGAAGGCATAATATAGTGTAGGCTTACAATGAAAATATAAATTAAATCTTTAAAGAAAATATTGATGAAACCTGCCAGTGTTACTTATGGGCATTTATCTAGACCTTAGCGTACTATTACACCTTTTGGACTTTTAAACTAAATATTTTTAAGGCAAAATAAATATTTAGTTCCATGGATTCAAAATTAGACTGATCCCTAGTTGATTTTATTTAAACTTAAAATCAATTATGCTTATAGTTAGTCAGAGTTAGTCAAAATTGATGATTGAATTGAAAATTCAAGAGATTGATGATTCTATTTGAATTTTTGATGAACTGTTCGATTATAACATTAATCAATATATAATTTTTTATATTTTAATTAAATAGTTCAAGTAAAAATTTTAGAATAAAATAACTACTTAATTCTATATATTCTAATTTTTAAACTCACAAATTTCTGAAAGCTTTATCTAGTCCATCATTGTAGTTTGCAAGCTTGATTGCTTGACACGATATTGCATCCGTAGATGACCTTCATCCCAAATCACCCACCACAGTAAAGAACATGGATGCCCACTTTAAGTAACTTGTCCCTTCAAGTATTGTAATATCGTTCACCTCTTTTCTCTCTCTCTCTCTCTCTCTCTAGCTCTCTCTCCTAATATAAAATATAAAATATTACTATGAAATGAAATAATTTTAACAAATTAAGCTGGCAGAAACTTACCTCAATAGAAGGAGCAAATACTTATTATATGAAAATAGCAAGATAAAGGAGAATATATATATATATATATATATATTGGTAACTTTTTGAAAGTAATAGTTGTGCTTCGAAGAATTTGCTTGTTGTGCTTTGAAGGCGATAAAAAAATTCCATGTAGTCAATATGGAGAGCATCTATTTTACTTGACTAAGACTTTGCTTGACTTGGAAATAAAAAAAAATTAATAGTGATAAATCTAAACGAGTAGAAATTTCTTGTAAGCTCTAAATGCGCCTCATCTAAAATAATAATAAGAATCTAAAAATAGATTCATGAAGTTGTGGATGGAAGATTTTTTAATCAATGTGAGGCTCCTCATAGCTCTCTTCCTCTTGCTTGAATACTCAAATCATTCATATCCATCCTCCATTTGCCAATAACAATGCAAATTACATGAAGCACTTGTTAGTTTTAAGCATTAACTCTTGAAGAAAATGCCTTCTTCTTCGCTACTTCAATCCCGAGCTCATGGAGGAACCACCAATATGCTTTTTTGCTCATGGAAGGGGTCACATCACAAGCATCTTGATAGAGTCAGCTTTGAATCTCACCCATCGGCTTGATGTGTCCGCTTCTACTTGTACATCCAATCTCACCTTCCTCGATTTGATCTCAGAATAACATCAGAGGAATATCCCTCCAGTCTCGTGGCTTGAGGCATCAGCCTCATGCCAATTCCCTTCAAGGAGCATTTCCGACCAACCTAAGCTCAGCTTATAATCCTCGAGTTAAGCAAAAATAATTTCTCTGGTAAAATTCTTTTGCCTTTTTCTTTTTCCTGAAGGTCAAATACTTGGACATTAACTACAAAGAATAAAGTAAACATTCCAACTAAATCTTTCATCCATAGAATTTCTCATGATGCAACAATCTCGAGGGGAGCATTCACAAATAAGCCTAAAAAATCTAAGAAATTTAAGTCTAAGTTTGAATAATCTGTCAGGCATCATCCCTTCTTGTATCTTCAACCTCTCGCATTACGGACCCAAAATCTCTCCGGTGGCCTTTCACTAGCATCACAAGTACTCTTCCTCCTAGAAATCCTATATTTAGGTGGTAACATGCTGCGATCTCTAATTCAAGCTCTCAATAATTGTACCACTCAGCTTGATATGTATGAAACAAACTCTGATGCCCCGATCTTGGAAATTTGCATAATCTCAACCACCTTAACTTAGAATCAAGTTGGAAATTTATTGATTCTCTGACCAACTGCACTAGCTTACAACTCCTCGGTCTTGAAACAAATAAACTTGGGGGTGTTCTGCCAAAATCTATTGCCAACCTTTCGATTTAGCTCCTATTCCTCTCAATTGGCGGTAACCATATTTCAGGAAGCATCCCATTCGAAATCGAGAAGCTCAACTTTCATTTGAAATGGAGTGAACAATCTCATGGAGACATACCATCATTGGGAAACTTAAGATGTTGCAGAGCTTTCCTTTATGCAAATGGACTTACAGAGCCATCCTTGTCCATGGAGAACCTCACCAACCTCAGAAATTGGATTTGGGGATAAATTAACATGATCCATTCTTCAAATATTGAAATCTCGGCCTAAACTTATTGATCTCGATTATACAACCTTGTAGGTACCATATTCAAAGAACTTTAGCATTCATGCTCTATCAAACTATCGGGTATGGCAACCATTTTGATGGGACGATTCCCAGAAGTTGGCAAGCTGTGAGTCTCAAATTATCTTTCTCGCAATAAATTCAAAGGCATGATACCACAAACACTCGGAAGCTATCAAATGTTAACCAAACTCTACCGAACAATAACTGTTTTATGGCCTATTCCTAGCTATGGAAGGCAAAACTTAGAAATATTAGACCTCTCTCAAAATACTTGTCAAGGGCCATTTTGGATTTTCTCGAAAATCTTAACTTGCTCAACCTGTTGAATCTATCATATGACAAATTTGAAGGTGAATGCCAAATGTTGGTGTTTTTAAAAATGCAACCGTGATCAATCTCGATGGAAACACTAAGCTATGTGGAGGGATTCACGAACTTCACCTTCTTGCATGTGTCAAAGATTTTGAAAACAATAACAAAATGAAGAGAAGGCTTCATCGTGTTCTCAAGATTTTGTTCCCAATCTTAGTGCACTCGATCTTCCTATCCTTTCGCTATTTGTACTACTACATGTATAAAAAAATACAACATCGAGAAGGAGAAATGCTTCATGAGCAGCATATAGAAGAACCATTTCCAATAATTTCTTATGAGTTAGTTAAAGCAACATAAGTTCTCTTCGCTAATCTTGGGGAGAGAAGATATGGGTCGGTGTACAAAGGCACACTACACCAAGGCCAAATAACAATGACCATCAAAGTGTCCGACCTCACATACGAGGAGGTTTGTGAATTTCACTTGAATGTGATTTTTAAGAAACACGCGACACCATAATCTTGTGAGAGTCTTGACATCTTGCTCGACCATTGATTTCAATTGCAAAGATTTCAAAGCTCTCATATTTGAACTCATGCCGACGGGAAACTTAGATGTGTGGATGCACCGAGGAGATTCAACTTATGGAGGAGTTTTTCTTCAACTGGAACAGAGGTTGAACATCGCCATTAATGTCGCTGAGGCTTTGGAATATCTTCACCATAGTTGTAAACCACCTATTATTCACTTTGATATGAAGCCAAGAACATCCTACTTGATGAAGACATGATTAGCTCATGTAGAGATTTTAGACTAGAAGAATTCTTCAATCTATAAGCATACCTCTCCAAAATTCAGATAGTAAGGGTTGGATTAAAGGAACTATTGGTTATGTTGCCTGGTGAGTACTTTTCTAAGCATTATGATATACTTAAACTGAATTCTTCAACTTCCTTGAATTGTTAGAATAGAAAACCAAAAGACATATCAAAACTATGCAAACAAATAAAGTTTAAAACATACAATTACTAAAGTTCTCCATCTTATTTTGAATATGGAAGAGAGCCCATCCATCTAGGAGATGTCTATAGCTTTCAAATCATACTATTAGAAATGCTCACCGGAAGGAGGCCTATTGATGATATTTTCATGGATGACTTAAACATTCATAATCTCGTCACAACGGCTTACCCCCCATTGGTTAACTAATATCGTTGATCCTAAAATTTTAGTTGAAGAACAACAAGATGCAGACATGAGCAGTGTGGAAGATGCAAGAAGAAATTATAGCAAAAGCATCATAGAGTGCTTGCATTCTATAGCAAAGGTTGGCCTTCATGCTCACTTCATTGAAAGCAAAGGCTTTGCATGAGATTGTTATGAAAAATGCGCAATAAGACATTATCTTCAATCCGAGAAGGTATTAGGCCTTAGATAGACATAAATAGCATCTTATAGTTAAGAAATGTAATACATGTAATATAATTTTGTTGTACTGTCATGTAAGCACTATACAACAAAAGCATTATAATATCAAATGATGCCATAGTTACTAGCTTGCCTGTTGAAAGTACAATTAATTAGATTAAAGGATATTTTAGAAACTAATAAATATGATAAAAATAAAAATTGATTTAAGTTTCTTGTTGGAATCAAGTTCTTGTCAGAAGAAAATGAAACAATTATTGTAGGGATGAAAAAAGCTCGAATTGCTCATCAATGTCCCTATTTTTGTATATCAAAGAGTGTGCATTATCTTATTTTAACCTAAAATTATGGCTCAAGACAAAATTAATTACGATTTTAATCAATCTATGTTTTATGAGAGGATTACATGAATTAATTATCCATTCTTGTGCTAATTTGATTACATGCATGTAAATGTTATTTGATATCATAGCATCAGTTGTTTCAATGTGAAGCTCACAAATTATTCATCATTCAGAGATTATAATTTGTATCACCATGTAAATTCTTCATCTTCGTGATTGGAATTCATGCTAAAACCAAGATCCATTAAATCATAACAAATAGTATCTCCTCACCATTATTTGGGTGATGAGATATTGTGGTCTAGTCAACTATGTCTCATTGAGATGAATTGTTGTTTATTATTGATCAAATGTTTATGTGTTATCGAGATAGTATATGATCTCATGTTTCATGTGTATTTGTAGTAAAGATGTTATCATTGAATTGTGGGATAACGTGGATCATGATATAATGCTAAGATGATAATTGCTTTAGTTTCACTATGGCTATCATCTAGTCATTGATAAAAATTTCACACATCTCATCTCAAATTATGTTGTAACATCATACCACTATGGGAAATCACAAATCAAATAATTTTTGATAGAACTATCAAAATTTTAATTTGCACATATCTACATTTAAGCCTTTCCAAATTTATTGTTATCAAAACAATGGGATGATGCTTTCTCATAAGTAATTCATACAATTAATGTAGAAGATTTACATACATACCCATAATTCTTATGGATTTATATGTCAACACCTAAAGTTAGATATTTACTTATATAACACTTTCCTATGCTTTAAAATGTGCATTTCATTTTAAAAGTGAGTGATAGTGATATTTTTTGATGTGATATTGAAGATTGCATTATATATGTAAAAAATTGAAATTTAGATATTGATATGTAAATATATAAGAATTGTGTGGTATGTATAGCTTCATCATTTACAAACACAAGGTATATATTTGGTATGAATGTTGGTACTAAAAAATCTAATATTCAAAACTAAAAATATTTAATTGAGACATCACAAAATATATCAAAGATATCAACTAAAAAAAAAAAGAAATCAGACATATACTATTACAAAAACTAATTTCTAAATCATTAAAAATATTTAACTAATTCTATCATAAATGATTCATTGAGTCCTTTTAAATTGTGTGATACAACTTAAATAGTCAAATTAACTGATATGATTATATAATAATAAAGTACTACTGTATGCTCTACTTATAAAATAGAATTGAATATTATTATTAATAGATAGTACTAATACCTAATATAAAATAAAAAATATTATTATGAAATGAAATAATTTAAACAAATTAAGCTGACAGAAACTTACCTCAATAGAAGGAGCAAACACTTATTATATGAAAATGTAAAATAGCAAGAGAAAGGAGAATGGGAGAAAAAGAATATGCATATATATATGTATATATAACAATATATATATATATATATATTATATATATATGTATATATATATATATGTATATATATATATATATGTATTTTATTATTATATATATGTATGTATATATATATATATATATGTATGTATATATATATATATATATATATATATATATATATATATATTCTCTGGTAATTTTATTTAAGTAATAGCTCTGTTTTGAAGTATATATATTGCATTAATTAGTGCTTTATTTCTAAGAATTCAAAAAATAAAAATATTAAGATATGTAAATGAATAAAAAAATTGGTCATATATACATAAAGTTTTCATCTTTTTGTTTATTCTTGAAGTCTCCGTCAACGCCCCTTCTACTACACCTTTTCCGCTTGACTTTAAAGAAAAATATACAGAAAGAATATGAAGAGCATCTATTTTAATTACGTAATAAAATAACAAAAAATGATTGATTATTCCCTCGAAATATATTTCATCGATGAAATGCGCTAAATATGATTGGAGAGTTTACTTTGCTTGACTAAGACTTTACTTTGCTTGATTAAGACTTTACTTTGCTGACTTGGAAATAAAAAAAATTAATACAGATAAATCTGAATGAGTATGAGATGGAGATAAATTTCCTCTAAGCTCTAAAGGCGCCACCATTCGATTGGCGGCAACCAAATCTCAGGAAGCATCCCATCCAAAATAGAGAAGCTCATCAAGCTCGTCAACTTGAATTCTTTGAAAATGGAGTGGAACAATCTCACGGGAGATATACCACACATCATTGGGAAGCTTAAGATGTTGCAGTTGCTTACTTTTTATGCAAATGGACTTACAGGAGCCATCCTTGGTCCTTGGCGAACCTCACCGGCCTCAGCAAATTGGATTTGGGCGATAATCAATTAATAGGAGTCATTTCTTAAAATATTAGAAATCTCAGCGGCCTAAGCGTCTTGATTCTCGATTATAATAACCTTGTAGGTACTATTCCCAAAGAACTTTTAGGCATTTATGCACTATTGCGCTATCTAGGTTTGGCTGGCAACCATTTTGATGGGATGATTCCCCAAGTTGTGAGTCTCAATGTGCTAAATTTTTCTCGCAATAAATTCGAAGGCATGATACCACAAACACTCGGAAGCTGTCAAATGTTAACCAAACTCTACCTGAACAATAACGTGTTTTATGGCCCTATTCCTATTGCTATAGAAAAGGCAGCTTAAAAAAAATTAGACCTCTTTCAAATAACTTGTTGGCCATTTTGATTCTCCAAAATCTCAACTTGCTCAACTTGTTGAATCTATCATATAATTTTGAAGGTGAAGTGCCAAATGTTGGTGTTTTTAAAAATGCAACGGCGATCGATCTCGATGGAAACACTAAGCTATGTGGAGGGATTTAATAACTTCACCTTCCTGATGTGTAGATTTTGAAAACAACAACAAAATGAAGAGAAGGCTTCATTGTGTTCTCAAGATTTTGTTCCCAATCCACTTGATCTTCCTATCATTTGTTGCTATTATGTACTACTATAGGTATAAAATACAACATCGAGAAGGAGAAATGCTGCTTCACGGAGCAATTATAGAAGAACCATTTCCAATAATTTCTAATGCGGAGTTAGTTAAAGGAGCAGTTCTCTCGCTAATCTTATAGGAGAGGAAGATATGGGTCGGTGTACAAAGGCGCATTGCACCAAGGCCAAATAATAGCAGCCATCATCAATGTGTTCCTCGACATATGAGGAGGCTTGAGGGAGTTTCATGGTGAATGTGATGCTTTAAGAAACATGACATCGTAATCTTGTGAGAGTCTTGACATCTTGCTCGACCATTGATTTCATTCAAAAGATTTCAAAGCTCTCATATTTGAACTCATGCCGAAGGGAAACTTAGACGTGTGGCTGCACGAGGAGATTCGACTTATGGAAGAGTTTTTCTTCAACTCGAATAGAGGTTGAACATCTGCCATTAATGTCGCTGAGGCTTTGGAATATCTTCACCATAGTTGTAAGCCACCTATTATTCACTGTGATATGAAGCCAAGCAACATCTACTTGATGAAGACATGATAGCTCATGTAGGAGATTTTGCGAATTCTTTCTGAATCTATAAGCATACCTCTCCAAAATTCAGATAGTAGGAGTTGGATTAAAGGAACCATTGGTTATGTTGCCACAAGTGAGGACTTTTCTAAGCATTATGATATACTTAAACTGAATTCTTCAACTTCCCTTGAATTATTACGAATAGAAAACCAAAAAAAAAAAAAAAAAGATCAAAACTATGCAAACAAATAAAGTTCAAAAACATACAATTATTGAAAGTACTCCATCTTATTTGCAGAATATGGAAGAGGAGCTCATCCATCTAGCTCAGGAGATGTCTACAGCTTTGGAATCATACTATTAGAAATGCTCACCCGAAGGAGGCCTATTGATGATATTTTCAAGGGTGACTTAAATCTTCATAATCTCGTCGCAACGGCTTATCCCCATCGGTTAACTGACATCGTTGATTCTAAAATATTAGTTGAAGAACAACAAGAAGCGGACATAAACAATGTGGAAGAAGTAAGAAGAAACTATAGAAAAAGCATCATAGAGTGTTTGCATTCTATAGCAGAGGTTGGCCTTTCATGCTCAGCTGCTTCACCTGAGCAGAGGCTTTGCATGAGAGATGCTGTGGCAAAATTGCATATAATAAGAGCTGCCTATCTTCAATCAAGAGAGAGGTAAAGGAGGCCTTTGAGGATATAGATAAGCTGCAATAGCATCTTATGGTTAAAGAATATTTCAATCCACTTTATGTACAACAATCATACAATCAACTCATATATATATATATAAAATGTCCTGATCATTCATAATTTAAGCATCGATTTTATATAATTTAATTTTGTTATATTTTCATGTAAGCACTATACAACAACATTATAATATTATCAAAAGATGTTATAGTTACCTGCTTCTCTGCTTCTCTATTGAAAGTACAATTAATTTTATTAAAGCATATTTTAAAAACTAATAAATTTGATAAAAATAAAAATTAATTTAACTTTTTTGTGATATTGGAATCAAAGAAAATGGAACAATTATTACAGGGATGAAATTAACTCAAATTGCCCATAAACGTCCCTATTTTTTATAGCTCCTATTTTAGCCTAAAAATTAAATCAAACTAAATTTTTTGAGCAATTTAATTTTATAATTTGGATTTCAATTTTAATTCAAGAAAACTTTAATTTTTGATTATTGTATTTATTTTCAAAATTAAACTAAAATAATTAAACTAAATTATTATTTAATTTATTTGATTTTATATTATATTTGATCCATTTAGTCTAATTTTTTCAAATCCTATTTATGGCGATATATGATTCTTGTGTATAACTTGTTTTAAGTTAACACATAGATCTTAAAATTGTTTAAAAGCTATCCCTCCCTCCCTCTCGCTCTCTCTCGCTCTCTCTCTCCACGCACATGTAATGTAGTGATAACTGTTGAGGTCGCCGCTCGCTATTTGATAGTTTACCCTGCCACTTGCCGACCATGGTTGTATAATATCAATGTTTGTTTGCCGTATCATTGGCCATTTAGGAATAGCCGACGAATTTTCAATTTAATTTTTTTACATTACATTTTATCAACCAACAAAAAAAAAAATGCTTTTAATTAAAATTCAACCAAAACAACTATAAAGTAATCTTTTATTAATCAATTTCTTTTACTGATTAAATCAAGAATTGAAACAAATTTTTAAATATCTAACATAAAGTTAGATATCTACATTTAATACTTTTCTATGCTTAAAAAGATTTTACTTTTAAAAGTGAAAGAAGATATTTTGAGCGATATTAAAGATTGAGATGATGTATCTATATATATATATATATATATATATATATATATAGATATATAAGTTTATATGTTAGATATATAACTACATAAGAATTGTGTGGTATGTATGTAAATTCTTCATAAATTCATTTATCTTTGTAATATTATTTTTTTATTTCTCAAATAATTCAACCATCAATTTTAATTAATTTATATATAATTGTAGAGATTTTTGAAGGCATAATATAGTGTACGCTTACAATGAAAACATAAATTAAATCTTTAAATAAAATATTGATGAAACCTGCCATGTGTAACTTATGCGCATTTATTTGAACCTTAGTGTACCGTTACACTTTCTGGGCCTTTAAGCTATATATTTTTGGGGCAAAGCAGATATTTAGTTCAGTACCGTTAACCATATATTCAAAATTGGGCTGATCCTCTAGTTGATTTTATTTAGACTTAAAATCAATTATGCTTATAGTTACTCAGAATTTGTCAAATTTGTTAATTGGATTGAAAAAAATCAAAAGATTGATGATTATATTTGAATTTTTGATGAACTGTCTGATTATAATATTACTCAATATATAAGTTTTTATATTTTAATTAAGTAGTTAAGTAAACAATTTTAGATATTCTAATTTTTAAACTCCCAAATTTCTCAAAGGTTTGTCTAGCTGATCATCATCATAGTTGTGATTGTGACACATCGATAGCATCTGTTACCCTTAGCCTAGATGGACAAATCAATTTGAAGAACATGGATGCCCACTTCAAGCAATTTGTCTCTTCATGTATTGTAATCACCATCTTTCTTCTCTCTCTCTCTCTCTCTCTCTCTCTCTCTCCTTCACATATCCTTGATGTTCCTTTTGCAATAATCTCAACTGTGATTCAATCCCTCAATTATTTATGCTTTGTGAACTTTAAGTTGTACCTCATTATTCTTTGAAGTTGAATATCTTACACATATGGAAGATTTATGTACATACCACACAATTCTTATGCATTTACATATCTAACACATAAAATTAGATTTTACTTATTAAACACTTCATGCTTAAAAAATGCATTTCACTTTTAAAAATGAATGATTATGCTATATTTGATTTAATGTTGAAGATTATGATGTTATATATAAATAAAAATCAAAATTTTGATGTTATATATGTAAATATAAAAAAATTTTGTGGTTTGTATGTAAATCCTATAAATATATATGGAAGTTAGTGAAATTTCCTCCAATTTTGGTTCTCATTGACTCTAATCTGGTAGTACTCTAGATATTTTACAAGCATTTGTATAAATATATAATTATATATGTGTAAAGTATGGTGAAAATAATTAAAATATTATGTTCCAAAAATTTAATCTAGAATTATATTCAAAATATTCAATGATAAAATGCTCTTATTTAAGATATTATTTATTAGATCATTGTAAATATTATTATTGCATTCTTATTATGTCATTTTTTTATCATATTAGTTTTAATATTTATTAAGTCAGTTGAACATTTGAATCTAGAACTTTTATTACTATTCAATGTTTGATTCAAGTTTGAAAATTTGTTATCACATCTTGCAAGCACATATAGAATTCTTTTGATGGGGACATTTTATTTACAAATGTATTAAAGAAAATATTTGTTGACCTCACTTTTAGAGTGAGTTCTCAACTTTCATCATAGATGACTCTTATAGACACTAAGAGCTTTAGTCTTAAGACACTTTGAATAGGTGAACACTTAACCTAAACCTAGAGACTTAGAAGAGTAAACTACTGAAATGAGTTGTCCCCTAAGGACTTAGGAAGACTTGCCTATCCTATAGCCTAAACCCAATCCATACTTTCCTTCTCAAACCAAACCACAAATTCATACCAAACCAAAACTAAATTTTCAAGACTCATAATTAACCTCATGATCAAATTCAAGCTCAAAATTGTTCCATAAAACCTTATGATTGAATTCATAACCCTTTCTAAGCCCTTTGATTTCATCTTATGGACTTATTAAAAATCCAAATCAATTAATTTTATTTTAAATTTCATTCAATTTTTCAATCAAACTTTCAAATTTCAAAATTCAACTCAAAGGATTCAATCAGATCAAATCCAAACTCAACCAAATTTTTTCAAAGCCTTTTGACCTATATCCATGAGCTTGGTCACATTTACAAATCAAAACTCAAGTGATTTTCTCATGAATCATTTATATCTTCATTTATATTACCAAATATAAATGAAATATTAATTCAAATAGCAAAAACTAAATCCAAAATCAAACCAAAATCCAATTTATACCCTTTAAGACAATTCCTTGAACTTGGCCAAATCCTATCCAAATCAAATCAAAACTTATGGATTTTCTCTTGAATCAATCATTCAATCAATTATCTATCCAAATATAAATGAAATCTACAATCATCAAGCCAAATCAAAATCAAGTCAAGTCAAACCCAACATAGCCCATTTGACTTGAAATATTTAAATGAGCCAAAACTCATTTGAACTCAAACCAATTGCAGTTGAATTTATATGTAAAATACATATATAAACTCAACTAAATCAAATCCTACTCAAAATTAAGCCAACTAGACCCAATTGGCTCACTTGACCCAAAGTGACCATTTTGACCTACATGAACCAAAAACTAATATAATTCAAATCAAAGTGAATTAAGCCAATCCAAACTTTATGATGATTGTTGATCATCCTAGGATGATCAATTGCCTTGAATTGGTAACCAAGTCAACTTAGCCCATTGACCAAGTCAACCTTTAATCCATATAAACCCAAACAGTAAGACAACTTAAACCAAATTGATTACAACCATGGCTCAAGTTCATTCTAAATTGATTATTGAACTTGGCCAAATCCATAATTGAACTCAATTTGACCAATAGATCAACATAACCCAACTTAGCCCAAATTGACTTAAAGGGTAAAATTGTCCAAAATCCAAATTAAACACAAATTAAACCAAATTGAACCAATGCACTCCAAATAATCATTTGAACTTGATCAACCTTGCTTTTGACCCAATTTGACCAATTGGTCAACCTAATCTCATTTGACTGATTTGGCTAAATGGGTCAAATTGACCCAAATTAAATCAAATGAACTCCAAATGACATGATTTGGTCCAACTCACTTTTGACTCATTTCAAATCTACTCAAATCAAATTCAATAACAAATGACCACTTTGCCCTTGGGTCAAGGGCATCCCATGACGAAAGATACTTGCCCAAATGATCATTTCTCTTCCTTGGCCACTTAACACTCATCCATTGGTCCACTTAGGTACCAATGACATCATCATACCAAGAGGTGATTGGAAGATGACTCATGGAGAGGTGAATTCACCTTACCTCTCTCATTGGAACATTTGATATGAAGAACTTCCACCTCCCATTATTAGGACACCCATTTATCCTTTATGGTAGCCACTTCCCATGCCTTAGCTACCAAAATGAGTCAGCTAGAATGATTTTCTTCCATTCCTAACCACCCGAAGTCGAAAGAGACCCATTTGGAGCCAAAAATAAAAAATGAAAGGGGATTTTCGGCAAAAACTAAAGCACAGAAAATAGAGACCATTATGCTTCTTTTCTCACTCTCATTTCATCCTCTTAGAACTCCCAAACCAATTAATAAACATTATCACTTAATTTTTGAGCAAAAACTACCAAAATCAAGTGGGTTTGGGAAGTTACCATGACACATTGTTTATCAAGTCAAGATCTAAGCTCATTCTAAGGCTTCTTCCCCCACTCAAGAGTATGCTCAGATCATCACTGCCACCAAAAATTACAACGGTGAGGTAATTTTCAAGAACTGTAGTCGGCCTTAGGAGCTTTTATTTGTGGCATTTTTTACACAATTCTAAAAATTTTCTTAGAAAACTCCTGGATTTTTCATTGTATTTATTCCCAATATGAATATAGAACTTTTTTCAGTGAAAATTGATGTAAATGAGCCAATTGATAAATTTTCAGTTAGATTGCAAAATTTGCAAAACCCCTTTTTTATTGTCATTACCACATCCGATCCCGCTGTATCGAGGCTATTTTGTGATCCCATGTTTCTACGTGATCATGCTAATCATATTTGAGATCGATGGTCCGATTCGATCCGCGGGTTTTATGTAATATAATTTTGTTGTATTGTTTTATTAAAAAGACAAGTTGCAATCTTTCATAATTTAAGCATCGGTTTTATGTAATATAATTTTGTTGTATTGTCATATAAGCATTATACAATATAACATTATAATATCAAATGATGCTAGAGTTAGCTGTCTGTTAAAAGTACAATTAACATTTCTATTTTTTTATCTTATTTTAACCTAAAAATTAAACCAAACTAAATTTTCTTAGCAATTTAATTTGATTTTCAATTTAATAATTTGGATTTTGATTTTAATTCAAGAAAACTTATAATTTTTTGATTTTTGGATTTGTTTATTAAAAAAAATTTTTGATGGATGAAAATAAATCAAACTTATTTAATAGCATGGTAAAATTTTTATAGCCATCATGAAAATTTGAAATATTTTTAGTGCATGAAGTATATATATATATATATATATATATATATATATATATATATATATATATATGTATATATATATATATATATATATATATATATATAATATATATATATATATATATATATATATATATATATATATCATATCAAATTAAAATATTATAGAAATAGAAAAAAAATGATCCAAGATAGCCCCTTAATATGTAAATTGAATATAAGCAAATAATTTTTTATTACATTAAAAACATACAAGTAAATATTTATGAAAGATCCTTACATGTTATGTGTGTATAAAAGAGGGAGCATGCGTGTAAGCCAAGCTAGCTTACAATTTACTTCAAATTTGACTCACTAATATGCTCACAAGCTGAGCTTATTAAGCCAAAAATTTGAGCTCAAATTACAACTTATATGTTAAATGAGCTTGAGTTCAAGCATAATAATTTCTGGCTCATTGGGTTGCAAGTTGGATCGATTAGAAATCATAGTTTTTAGTTTTTTATATGAATCAAATCTAATTCATGAGCTCCTTCTCTTCTTCATGGGACATTGGACATTTTGATGCTTTTTCTAATGGTAAAGCCATCAATGTCTTCTCAAACAATCTCCCACTAGGGCTATTGCAACCAAATGTTATAGCAAGCTACTATTGTGACTTTCCACAACACTATCAGTGTTATCGTCATATTCTTTTGCAAGCCACCTTCAATTCCATCTCTAGCAAGTTCCCATTATACTCCACTAGATTTCTATTATGACTTTTAGCTCAAGTTAATGAGTCGAGCTCGAGCCTATCATCTCTTAGGAAAGCTAATATCGAGCTCGAGCCTATCATCTCTTAGGAAAGCTAATATCGAGCTTGAGCTTGAGTTTGAGTAGGACATCAAGTAGGTGAGTTGAGCTCGGGTTACCTCTAACTCAAGCTTCTTTCTATCTTTTAGTTGAGCTAATCTCGAACTCATCGTATGAGCTTGACTTATGCTTGAGCTTGAGTCTGAGTTGGTCATTAAATAGGTGAGCTGAGCTCAGGTTAACCTTAACTGGAGCTTGATTTGCCTCATTTACACGTCTAAGAGGGAGGATACTATCCTTTTAAAAAAAATTTATTTTATATGTAGCATAATTCTCATAATTGAAAAAAAAATTATTGATACTTATTTTGGGAGAAGTTAATTTACTTGAGTTCAGTTTAAATAAAAATTTTCTCTTATGTATTTCTTGATTATTTATTAAAATTTAGTGTAATGAAATTTTTTTGATTAATCAAAAGACAAAATTTATGATGTAAACACTATTTTTTAATTTTTAGCTATTTCAAAATTTTAACAATTTTAAAAGTATAATGGTTGGTAAAAAATGTGTGAGAATCTATGATGCACTAATACTTCAAAAAATTAGGCATGCAATGTCCGACACGAACACGGCTCTGACACGGCAGAGAAGTGTCCTATTAAAATAATATTAAAAAATTAAAAGGACACACATGTCTTAAATAATTGAATTAAAATTATATAAAAATATTTTAAAGTTTGTTATATTTTAAATTATTGTAGATAGTTTTGGAAATTTAGAGAATGAGATTTGAGCTAAAAAAGAGAATAATAAGATATATTTATTATAATTAATTAAATTTATAAATTTAGAATTGATAATAAATTTTATTCATTAAAATTATTAAAGTATAATAAAATAAATTACTTAAGTAATTAATTTTAAAATTTTAATTAAATGATTTATTTTTATTATTTTTAATATTTTATCTATTTAATTTATACATACTATTCTTAATTATTATTATAATGTTGTATCCAATACGTGTCACATATTTTTAAAAATAAAAGTATCTTGTATCCGTGTCGTGTCCGTGTTTATGCATCATAGGTGAGAATAAATGAATTCATTTTAAATACAAAAATAATTAAATTTCTCTCTCTCTCTCCTCGTGCGTGTGCATTATTTAGTTTTAACCAAAAAACCAAGTCGAACCAAAATTTTTTAGTAATTTGGTTCGGTTTTGAACTTCGTGATTTGGATTTTTGTTTTAATTAATGAAAACTTTTGTTTTTGGTTTTTGGATCAGTTTGTTAAATAAAATATTAGATGGAACCAAATAAACTAAAATAATTATATGTAATATGATATTATTAATTTATGTATAATAGGTTTATTTATTATATACTTATTTTTATTTATTTTTTTAAACTAGAATTAGGTTAGGATCTTGGAATATAGGTACTCTTACGGGTAACTTAATGGAATTAATAGATATTATGGTTCATAGAAAGATAAATATTTTATGTGTTCAAGAAACTAAATGGGTTGGGGAGAAGGCTAAGGAGATTGATAGTTTAGGTTTTAAACTTTGGTATTCAGGTAAAAGTTGAACTAGAAATGATGTAGATGTGATTATAGATAAAAGTTTGAAGGATAATGTTATAAATATTAATAGATGTGGAGATAGAATTATAGCTTTAAAGATTATTGTCTTAAGATTATCAATGTTATAAGTGTCTATGCTCCTCAAGTAGGTTTAGAGGTAAGCGCAAAAGAAAAATTTTGGAATGAATTAGAGGGATTAATAGAAAAGATACCTCTTAAAGAAAATGTATTGGAGGAGAATTAAATGGACATGTTGGTAGACTGGTAGAAGATTTTAAAAGTATTCATGATGGTTATGGATTTGGAGTGACTAATGAAGAAGGTAGGACTATATTAGATTTTTCTTGAGCTTATGATTTTGTAGTTACTAACACTTTATTTAAGAAAAGAGATGAACCTATTATTACTTAGAAAAATAGATCGTTTAGATTGTAAAGATTGTAAGGTCATTCCAAGTGAAAATCTAGGTACCCAACATCGATTGTTAGTTTTAGATTTTAAGATGAAAGGTTGTAAGAGAAAAAATAAACCAAATTATTGTCCTAGAATTAGATGGAGACACTTAAAGAACACAAATAAAAATATTTTTAAGAGCAAGCTACAAGAGATTAGAATTTGGGATGTTCATGAGGAAGCTAACATTATGTGGGAAAAAATAGCAAGTGAAATTAAACAAGTTGCTAAAGATGTGCTTGGAGAATCAAAAGGAAAAGCTTCTTTTAATAAGAATAGTTGGTGGTAGAGTTAGAGTGTGCAAGAAAAGATAAAAAATAAGAAGTATTGTTATAAAATTTGGTTTAGATGTAAAAATTCGGAGAATTAGGAAATATATAAAGTGGCCTGTAGAGATTCTAAGAAAGCAGTGTATGATGCAAAAAAAATTAGCTTTTAGTGAGTTATACAATAGATTAGATACCAAAGAAGGAAAAATATGTATGTATAAGTTAGCCAACCAAAGAGATAGGAGAAGTAATGACATAATTCAAGTGAGGTGTATTAAGAATGAAAATAATAAAATACTTTTCTTTAGAAAATGATATTGAAAATAGGTGGATGAGGTATTTTGATAAACTTTTCAATGAAGGATCTGAAAGTACAATTGATTTTAGCAACCTTAATACCCTAAACAAAAATAGAGAATTTCATTTTTATCATCGTATTAGTAAATCTGAAGTTAGTGAATCTTTAAAGAAAATGAAATGTGAAAAAGCAGTAGGACCGAATAATATTCCAATAGAAGTGTGGAAATGTTTAGGAGATCAAGGAATTTCTTGGCTTACAAATCTTTTTAATGTCATTTTAAAGACTAAAAATATGCCAGATGATTGGAGAAAGAGTTTGTTGGTTCATATATTTAAGAATAAAGGTGATGCACAAGTGTGTGCAAATTATAGAGGAATTAAGTTAATGTGTCATACATTAAAATTATGGGAGAGAGTAATTGAGCATAGGTTACGATGTGATACAAGTTTCTCACAATCGGTTTGGTTTCATGCGGTAGATCTACTGTGGATGCTATACATTTGTTAAGAGGTTTGATGGAAAAGCATAGAGAAAGTAAGGAGGATCTACATATGATATTTATTGATTTAGAGAAAGCTTATGACAAAGTTTCAAGAGATGTTCTTTGGAGAGTTCTAGAACATAAAATAGTTCATATTGGTTATATTCAAGTCATTAGGGATATGTATACTAGAGCTATTACTTGTGTCCAAACACAAGGAGGATTGACAAAATATTTTCCTATTTTGGTTGGATTACATCAAGGATCAGCTTTAAGCCCTTATCTTTTTACTTTAGTTATGGATGTTCTTACTAGGCATTTACAAGAAGATGTACCTTGGTGTATGCTTTTTGCTGATGACATTCTTCTTGTTGATAAGACTAGAGTAGGAGTCAACAGAAACTTGAATTATGGAGGTCAACTCTAGAGTCTAAAGGTTTTCATTTAAGTAGATCTAAAACTGAATATATGGAGTGTAATTTTAGTTGTAGAAGTTCTAGTGATAGTGTTGTGACATTAGGTGAACAAGTCATTAATAAGAGTGAGTGTTTCAGATATTTGGGCTCTATTGTTCAAAATCATGGTGAAATAGATGGAGATGTTATTAGTAGAATTCAAGTTGGATGGTTGAAGTGGAGGAATGCATCTGGCCTATTATGTGAGAGAAAAGTTTCACTTTAACTTAAGGAAAGATTTTATAAGATGGTGGTAAGACCACGCAATGACTTATGGTGCGAGAATGTTGGCCAATAAAGAGAAGCATAAGACTAAGTTAAGTGTTATAGAGATGAGGATGCTTAGGTGGATGAGTGGCTTTACTCTTAGAGATAGAATGCAAAATGAGTATATTCGGAAAAAGTTGGAGTAGCTCCAGTGGTAGATAAGATTAGGGAGAATCGCCTTAGATGGTTTGGCCACATAAAAGCGGTCGTCCGGTGACGATTAGAGTAGATGCATTAGATTTGCCTTATGTTAAGAAAGATAGAGGTAGACCTAAAAAGACTTTATTAAGATGTGTAAAAACTGATCTTAGTATACTTGATTTAAATGAGAATTTGACACATAATATGACACAATGGATATGAAGGATTCATGTAGCCGACCCCACCTAGTGGGATTAAGGCTTGTTGTTGTTGTTGTAAAATTATTTTTATTTATTTTTTGAATACTTGGTAGGTGTTGTTTTGGAGGGCCATTATCCAATTTTCTAAAATATTTTGGTCTCATAATATGTTAATATGGTTCCATCAACTTCAAAAGTTCAAAACATCGTTCATATAAGTAAAAATTAGTTTTAAATATTTTTTTAGCACATGAAGTAGTTAAATGCATTTTTTATTATATTTATGTTATTTTTCTTATTGCTTGTTCTTTACACAATAAAAAATTATGTAAATAATTTTTAAATGTAGCCAACTTCGGTTTATCCAAAACCAAACCAAAATAACTAAACCAAATTATTATTCCATTTATTTGGTTTTGCATTTTATTTGGTCAATTTAGTTCAATATTTTTAGGAATCCAAAACCAACCGATTTTAAAAATTTATCATCCAATCCATCCAAATCAACCAAATGCACACCCCTAGTGTGCAGTATATCTATAATAAGCCTTTGTGCGTGTAGCGTATATATACCATTTGTTCATTTTGAAATGATAACCTTCATTATTTGAATATAAAATTCTCCCATATGTCAGTTTTTTTTACTCATTTAATTTCTTCTAATCTTGATCATGTTCACTTCCATTATTTTTTAAATTTTGTTAGCCTAAAATTTAATATTCTAAAGAAATTAGAATTTATTTTATAATTCACGTTTAATTAAATATTAATGTGAAATATAATTCTTAATAATATCATAAATACTTATACATTTTTATTAATTTTATTTTATTTTTAAAATATTTAAATACATGAAACCATTTTAAAATATTTAAGTTTTCTTTGATTTATATTAAATTCTTTTTTTTTTTTTGAAAAATCTTATATTCAAAATTTGTTAAAGGTAGGACTATTTTATTTTTTTTCAAAAAAAAAATAAGTGCAGCATAAAATAAATGTAATAACAAATAAATGTGATTGTTTTGATGAGTATATTCTAAATATTTGAATTTATTATTATTATTATTATTGTTATTATTATTATTATTTGTGCGTATTTGGATCTGTAAAGACTAAGTGGTTACACCCAAATTGGATGTATTTCAAAACATTGAAATTATATTAAAGAGGGAATTCCAAATGTTTTAAATTTGAAGTTGCATTTATTTTTCTCTTACCAAATATTAGGATTTTTAAAAATCCTATTCCTTACATAACTCACTTAAAATACTTTCAATGGAAGAACCTTACAAAAAAATTCAATTATTGAATAAATAACCAATAAATTATAGGAAGATTTACACACATATCACATAGGCAATTCTTATGTATTTAAATATTTAACACCTAAAATTAAATATTTACTTATTTAATACTTTTTATGGTTAAAAGGTGTATTTCACTTTTAAAAAGTGAATGATAATAATATTTTTGATGTGATATTGAAGATTGAAATGATATATATATATATATATATATATATATATATATATATATATATATATATATATATATATATATATATATATATATATATATATGCAAAAAAATAAAATTTAGATGTTAGATATGAAAATACATAAGAATTGTGCAGTATGTATGTAAATTCTCCATAAATTTATTTATCTTTGTAATATTATTTTTTATTTCTCAAATAATTCAACCATCAATTTTAATATATATATATATATATATATATATATATATATATATATATATATATATATATATATATATATATATATATATATATATAATGTATAGATTTTTGAAGGCATAATATACTGTAGAAAATATAAATTAAATCTTTAAATAAAATATTGATGAAACCTGCTAGGTGTAACTTATGGGCCTTTAAATTATATATTTTTAGGGCAAAACAGATATTTAGTTCAGTACTATTACTCATGGATTCAAAATTGGACTGATCCTCTAGTCGATTTTATTTAAACTTAAAATCAATTATGCTTATAATTAGTCGAAATTAGTCAAAATTGATGATTGAAATGAAAAATCAAGAGATTGATGATTCTATTTGAATTTTTGATGAATTGTCTGATTATGATATTAATCAATATATAATTTTATTTATATTTTAATTAAATAGTTCAAGTAAGAAATTTAGAGTAAAATAACTACATAATTCTATATATTTTTATTTTAAACTCCCAAATTTTTGAAAGCTTTGTCTAGCTGACCATCGTAGTTTGCAAGCTTGATTGCTTGACAAATCGATATTGCATCCGTCGATGACCTTCATCCCAAATGACTAATCACCCTCTGCAGTTCGAAGAACATGGATGTTTGTGGGCTCCGAAGATTTGCCACCGATCTCTCACATTGAAGAGAGTATGATTTAAAGATGTCGGTGTAATTTTTAGAGGGCACTACCCAGAGATTTCACCCTCATTTGGTGAGGGCTTTAGATATGATTCCAGGTTTCTTATAGGCGCAAGCACCTATAGTTAATTACCCCTCTCAATGCTGAGAGAGAACTTTTGATTAAGGCTAGTCGTTAGGTCGCTTTATTTCAATTCTAGAATTTATGAAATTTATCGTTTTAACTTAAAGCAAATGGTTGGGAAAATGATGGCGTGGCCGATCTAGATCCCATTGTTCCGTCATCCCTGCCTGTCGCAGTCCCTAGTCTACTTAGTCAGAGGAGATAGTCAACCCAACTTGACAGAATGATCCTTGTCAACAGTCATGGGTTGCATCGTCCAAGAAATCCTTGTAAATCTCAGGTAGTGTTTGTCTAAGGAGACATACTTAAGTCCACCTTAGCTGACAGATGGATTTTTGTCCTATCAAGTATACCCTATGATTCAAAACTCAAAGAGCAGAGCCATTGGAAGCATACAACTGCGACCGTAATATAATGGTGTCATTTGGCACCACCAGTCGAGGACTCGTCGTAACTACATTATATGTGGCTATTGGCCAAACCACGTCGAGGACAGGCGTCCTGCATGAGATTGATTGAGATTGAATATAGAAATATACTTGATTTGACATTGGCTCTTTTGTGAGCTAGAGTTTTTTTAATTTGTCACCTTTAATAAACTATTGCGGAAGGTAAATTGAGTTATATTTTGCTTTAAGTTTTTAAAGATTAAATTTCATTTAAGCATTTAACACTTACTAATTTATCCGATTTTATATTTGTATTGACACTTGATTTTGATTAATTTAATTTGAGCTTGCAAGCACATTTTAATGGTAAGTATCCCCGCCGGTTGAAATCTTCATTCAACACAGCTGTCATCAGGATAGTTAATTGATGGAATTGAATATATTTAAGAACTTTAGATTTTGTCATCTCTGTTTAACTCTTAATAGAGGATCAGATCTATAGGTTAAAGCTCGCAACTGTATTGCATGACTTTACAACTGAATATCTTTTCTATTTGAAATAATATATTTATATTTTAAAAATTTAATGATTAATTCTTTCAAATATTTGTATTCTTGAGATATAATTATGAATTTGCAATATTTTTTTGAATACAAAATAAATTCTAAATTTATTTATTTTTAACCCGCATAGCATCCTCAGACACTTGAATCGAAACATTCAGCATTGTGTCAGGGCCCATGCGGATATTTAATAATTTAGATAATTTTATTTCTAAATCATGAGATTAATTTCATATTTTTATTTAATTTCAACTTAGCATGAGCAACCTTTTTAGACATTAAAATTTACACTCTAAATTTCTATGTCTGAGCACATGCAGATATTTATGACTTAGATAATTTCATCTAATTAATGAAATCATTGACTTTGAAAATCATAATTAGATTGAAATCCCTTAATTTTTGGATTAAAAAAAGTTTCATAATTCATGGAGAATTTAATTTAGCATTGCCTTCTATCTACTTATATGAAGAATTGCTGATTCGGTGGCGTAGATTTTAACTTTATATTTTTTATTCAAAGTAGTGTAACTTTGCTTATACTTAACTTGATAGCAAAAATAGAACGACTATTTAGCTTGTGCATATTGATATGATTTTATATCTTTGCTAATCATCATATTTAACTTTCATTCTCATCTATAGACAAGCTATTATACCTCTTTCAACTTACCTTATTAAATATAAGACTTGTTGCTTAAGTCATGCTTGAATTGCATTTGTATTCGAATGTTAGCTTTCAAGTTTACTATAAGCATCTTATAATTTTGTTATAAATCCAATTAGATTTTCTCTTATATCATTTAATGTGACACATTGTAAGAATTATATTCATAGTTATTAATTATGTATCAAATTCTTTGTGTGTCTTACTTAAACTTTCTTGACACTCAATTTGCTTAGTATGAATTAAACCATAATTCATTTGTTAATCGAGCAGCTTTGTAATGCTTGTTATTGTTCAAGAACTTCATATTTGGAATAATCAATGATATATCTTGTTCATATTAGCTTATGAAATATCGAAATTCACATTTGCTCGTAGATGAGTTATCAAGCTGAACATAATCTCATTTGAAGTCTAATATGAACTCTATTATCATTTGAAAGCTAACACTTTATGACTCAATGTATTTGACTTAAACTACTTCTATTGCTCAAACATATGATATAACACAATTAAAATATTCATTAAAAAGGTTATGAAACATGCTCATTGATGAGCTGCTAAGTTTGTCATGAATCTTCTATAAGCTTTATTTGATTTCATCATATTTGAAGTTGTTTATTAATTTTACTATAAATCTCTTATGATCCAATTATATGCTTAATGAGGTTTTTTTTATCATTTAAGTGAGACATCACAAAGTTAAATTTATATTCATTGGTGGACCATCAAATTCTTTGCATTGCTTTGCAATCAAGCACCCATATATCTCATAAGCTCCTTTGCACTTCAATAATATAGCCAATTGAAATTCCTTCAATTATTTCAAAGTGAATTATAAAAATGATCCCAAAATTTAGTAAACAATTTTATCCATATTTACTTGTAAGCATTCAACTTATTTTAATCTCAATTAAGTTCAATTTTTTAATAATCTATCTCAAAAGTTGACGGTTTCAAATTCAATTGATATCATTTTAAGTTTCAATTTTAAGCTTAATTTTTTTTATTTGAATTTATTTTGTTTTAGGATTTTAGGTTTCATAATTAAATTGATATCTAATTAATTTTAAATTTAAGTCCAAAAAATTTGATGAAATTTTGGCAACATTTCGGCATAGGGGTGCAACATCTAATAGTTTTGTCTTACTGGTGCTCTATTAGTGTGAGCGGTATCATGCGACATCACATGGATTTCTTTGCACCACTCTATTGGGCATTAGTAGGTCGTGAATCCTATAAAAGAAGCACAAGCATATTTTATATATACATTCAAGCTTATTTTGTTGCACATTCACCAATGCCCATAACTTCAAACAAAGTGATGATAACAAAAATATCAATTTATGGGTTGGAGAAGGAATTGAATAGTAGGGGAAGGGATTACAATGAGGATACATTAGGGAGGTCATTAGGCTCTGCTTTGAATTTCCTCAAGTGAAAAGCAGTGGGAGGAAAGAAGGAAATGGGAGGGATCGATTACATTTGGCATGGTCAAAGGGAGGTGGAGAAAGATGGAAATGTCGGAAGAGTATAAAATTATTGTCACTATAAGTGCCAAGGGTTTCTCTAAGCTTGTTAATAAAGGCAAGTTTTAAGTTTTCTTCATTGATCACGCGGCGGATATCAATTTATAGGAGTTTGGCCATTGGGGAGACTTTATGTTTGAGCTTCAATGGAAGGTGAGTTTCTAAATACAATGATACACAAAGAACTCTTTTCTAAGATCAAATTTATTCAAGGCTACACCCATTTTCTCATGAGCTGTCAACTATTATTTACATCATGATTTGATTCTTCTAGATAGCTCCAAATTCTTATGCTATTATGATAACAAATTTTTTTTTGCAAGAACAACTTATCAAATAGAGTGTGAGTTTTACTAATATATGTTAAAATAAACTCAACTAAGGATGACTATATCCATGTTTTTTAAAAAATAGAAATTGAAGAATTAAAAGGGTGAGGATTGATACTAGAAAATGTTCTTTACATATTCAACGAAGAATGGCCTATTAACACTACCAATAGGGCTCCATTTATTGGGATAAATATTTGGTGGCTTTTTGATGAAGAACTTATTTTTTTTAATCTATAATTGTGAGTTAGATCATACTTAGTATAGTTCAAAGTCGCTCATTGATTTAACACTTTAGTAAAATTTTGTTGTGTAAGTGTGCAAATCAATTTTTCATATTGATAATCATTATTCTACTTTTGTTTAAATTTTTTGTGTGATATTTAGTGGTCAAAGCTTTAGTCAAGATTTGTCCTCTATCAAAATTTGACCAATCCATAGGAACAAAATTGAAGGAATTTTGAGTGATACTTTTGATTCAAACACGAGACCATGATTGAAAAATAATAAGTTATAAATGGTGATGAGACAATGATAATAAAGAAAATGCTAAGTGCTATTCAATACTATGAGAAGGTGGATAGAATGGGAGATGAGTTGTTGCAACCATCCAGGGTAAATGATCATTTCTTTGATAGATTCAAGTTAGTTAAACAAGCCTTTGCCAACTTTATTGAAAGCGATGTTGCTAGAGTGAAAAAATTATGAAGAGGTAATGACAATTGAAGTGTAATTTGAAATACAAATTGTTGCCTTACAAAATAACTCAACCTTGGTTGTGTGCTTGTTAAGGCGTGAATATTATTTAGGAAAGTTAAGCTTATATTTGATTAAAAAATAGATTTAAAAATTCACTCCTCACCAAAATTGAGGCGAGGTATATCTTGAATTGCACCTTGTATAACTCCAATGAGGTGTAAATCTCATTATGATTTTTTCAATAAAAATGCTAAGGCAATTTTGGAGTGAAATTTTTATTGCTCAATTTTAAACAATGCCCAAATAAAATCCTTTGGGTAACTTGATGAATAGGTGACAAATTTTTTATTATTTTTCTCAGCATTGATATGACTGTGATGAGATTGAGTAGTTTTGCCAATATCTCTGGTTTTGCAATTCAAAGGTATATCTGAAAGGTCCTTACCACAGACTATGGGTAAGTGATGATTGAGCTATTACTGCCTCCAAGTTTATCACTTCCAATATTGCCCTTTAAAATCTCACAATAAAGTTTCTTAGGGACTTAGCTCCTATTTCATCACCAGTAGGGCCAGGAAAGCCTACGGATTCTTTAGTGGCTTCTAAACATTAATGAATTGCCTTATAATCATCATTTTGAACTCGACAAAGACATTATCACACTCGGAATCAAGAAGATCCATGCGATAGGTGATTAGTTGAAAGTAGTGAAGACAATATATAATTTGAGCATCCTCTACATCCAATAGGGATGCAGGTTGACTCAATATAAGCTCCATGATCAACAAGATTTGTCTTCCCCTTATAAGCATCAAGATGTGGAATCTTAAATTTTTTTTTATGTTTTGCTTTAGTGATCTTCCTCAAGAATGCATTTATTAATTGAGCCTTTCTCTTTTAATCCATTGGGAAGGAGTTGACTACTCATAGTTGTTTGGGTGGTAGGTTTCATTTGCTTTTAGAGGTCAAGTTATCACTTTAAAACTTAAAGTTCCTCTTTGTCTTTGCCATTATTTCTCATTAGCTCTAGGTTGCTCCATGTTAACTGATGCATTTATGTGGTGCTGCTCCACTTGTCGTATTTCTTGGCTTTTACTTCTTGGCATTAATTCACACTTATCATATCTTTGAGGTTGTTGAATTCAAATCTATCAGTGAACAATATCAAAACCTTACCAAAATCACAAGACAGAATAAAAAATGGATGCAAAAGAGAGAATTGGAATAATCTAGAAAGTGAAGCTTTGGAATTTTATTAAAGACATGACTAAATATTTATACAGATATATGTACTACAAATTGTGGGACATGATTAGAAGAGTCAATATGTTCGAATGTTACAGAAGTTTGATCAATTTTGGTCCTTTTGGAGAATATTGATAGTGTCCTCCATTTTTTGTAGCACTAAACCTCAATTTGAACCTATAAATTGGAGTCAATGGTTGAACCTAACACATTTTAATTGGCTTGAGTAGCTTATGCATTCTTATAAAAACTAGTAAAATCTCAATATTTCTTTCTAGCCTTTTCATTCTCTCTATTCTCTTTATTAGGCTTGTTTTATACTTGTAAATAAGATTGTGGTATCACCAAACACCCACGAACAAATTGAATCTAAAAATATCTATAAGGACTACCAATATGAATAAAATAGAATTAGTGTTAACTTTATAGGATTGCCACAAGAACATGGCACCCTTAGTGTCACTAGTTTTTTTTTTTTTTTTTTAGGGAACCCCATATAGGGGAATTTTATTGCTCATAAGAAAAGGTTACAAGATCCTTAAAGAAGGGGTTAAACTTTGAGTCTATCGCTCAAAGAGCTACAATCAACCTAAAGAGTAAAACCCCAATCTAAACACAAAACTCACACAACAAAAGCAAATATACTACCCAAATACAGAGAAAACCTAGGCACCCACCATAAGTCCGCCAACGTCCGAATGGGAAGAATATAAGAGATTTTGCATCCCAAGGAAAAAGTCTGCTAGAACTTGCAATAAGAGAAAAGAAACTCAACAAACTTGAATGCCAGTTATAATAAAGAAATTAATTATCTGGGAAACCATAAGACAGAGAAAAGCGGTGCGACAAACAATCCACACTAGTTTGGGGCCACATACATATGCCTCCGGTAGAAAGTACATATGCTATATCCAAATTAGAGGAGTAATTTGCCACCCGTCAGAGAAAATAAACCTGAGACCACCGTCTATCCAAAGGAAAATTATATAGCTCAATAACATGATATGACCACAAAACATAAAATTATTAATTTCTACTGAATGGAGTCAAAATCACCTTCCTTTCAAAGAGGCACCGATTATAATTAGATTTAAGAGAGCATAGCATGCATCCTCAAAATCCCAAACCAAAGGGAAACATATACAACACCAAAGAGCCATATAAATTAAACCTCTATCAATAAATAACCCCACCAATCCACCCAGGTTCCGTATGAGCATAACCTGAAAATGCCAAATATAACTGAAACAGAAAGGCATTTTTTTAAAATAATTCCTACAGCAAGCAGCCTCAAATTCCCAATCCAAAGGAAAACCTAAACAACACCAAAGAGGCTTATAAATCCAAACTCTATCAATAAAAAACCCCCACCAATCCACCCAAGATCCGTATAAGCATAACAACAGTAGACAAAATGAAATGAGAAAAGGAAAGAGCAATCGCTACAAACTCGAGGAGGAACCATCCCATTCTCCGTAGAGTAACACAACCACCACAACATCATCGAGCAAGAAAATGACAACAAATTGCCACCAAAAATCGAAACGATATGAGGGAACTTATCATTCCAGTAAAACACAGCCGAAATTACCATAGCCTCAAAATGTATTAAACTTTTTCCCGCAGACAAGGTAAACAGAATACCATGATATTCCAGTCTAAGACGGAAAGAGATATAGCAGTTATCCCTATCTTCCAAAGGAGCTTTAGAAAATACTCCTAACAACTGCAAAGGCCAATTTAATACAAGCATAGAAACACAAAGCATGATAAAAAATTCCATCTCTAACCATCCAATTAGCAGAAAAATGTCCAAACCCAGAAAACAATAGGCCGCAAATAGAAAAATAGCAAAACCAACAGGGTAAATGGATAAACAGCATGAAAAGCATCGACTTATTAGAAAACCAAAACAATTCTTATCTATGTTGTAGCAGTAGAACATTAAAACCCCAAATAGAGATGAGGAAAGACAGCCACCAGCAGATGAATAGAGAAGAGATTCAGTCGAAGCTATAGGCCTCTCATATAAAATAAGGAAGCTACACCAGTAAAAGAAGTCTGAATGCTCTTCAAAGTGTAGCAGAAAGACCAAAGAAATAATAAAAACTAATTGTAACAAAATCATGTAAGCAAAATTCTAATATAAGGAAGCCCAGTCTTATCAAGGTTAACCAAACCTTGCAAATGTTTAGGGAGAGTAAGATGATCAAAAATTGTTATTTCATTCAATCTAGCACCTAAATTAGCAAGGTAATCAGCACATGCATTACCTTCCCGCCATACATGAGTGATTTTATAACAAAATTGAAAAAGAAGAGATCTAGTTTGCTTGAGTAAATAGTATAAATCAGAATTTCTAGATTTATTGGAGTTCAAGAGGTCAATTAGCAGGAGAGCATCCACCTCAATCCAGATATTGAGCCAACCTTTCTGAAAGCAAATCTCAAGAGCATTATACACTGCCATAAGTTCAGCAAAGGGGACAGAGCAAGTATGAAGAGGATAAGCAAAAGCATAGAGGACATTTCCGGTAGAGTTTCTGAAGATTCCACCACAACCAGAGGCATTATGAGATATAGAGCCATCAGTATTGATTTTAATAACATTATCATGAGGTTTGGCCCAATAAACTATCTGGACATGATTACAACTTGCTTGAGCCGACAATTGAAAACCCAATTTAATAGCCACAGATTTACACCCTTTAAAGTGCTTATATTTAATGAGATTAATCCCGGATTTTGTATTTAATTCTAGCAATTATCTTCATGTGATTCATAGCAATATCACTGTGTTTAGCATCATTTCTGGCCATCCATATAAACCAAATAATAATAATAGCGAATGATTTTAATGTGACCTTTATTATTATTTTCAAAATAGATTTCAAGGAGTTGATATATTGTTAGCGAGTCATTGAATTTGACAATGTTAAAGAGATCATCATACCAAAGCCAAAGCTTAGAAGCAATGGCCCCATTAACAAATTGATGATTGACATTTTCAATATGAAAGCAACAATGACATTTTGAAGGTAATTGAAAACCTTTGCCACACATCGAGTCAACAGGATAAAGTTTTTCAATATATGCCAAATTAGAATAGAGTAGGAAATAGGAATATTATTATGCCAAAGTTTAGCATACACATTAGAAAATTCATGTGCTTCTTTAATATAAAGCCAAACATTTTTCAAGTTGAATTCTCAACTATGAGAGAGCTTAAAGAGAATCTGATCCTGTTTGTTAGGAGTAATAGATATATTATTAAGTTTGCCTAAAATAGAAGTAGGGATATACTCAATGAGCTTAGAGTTGTTCCACATATTATTTTGCCAGAATGATTTGACTTTGATATTACGGTTGAATGAGAAGAAAGTAATTCATCAATGGACCCACTTCCAATCCAGGTTATCTTGCCGTAAAAAAGGGTTACGAAATTAATGCCCCAAAAAATTAATGATTCGGCCTTCCACTTGATGCTACAAAGTCTTCTCCAAATAGGAGAATCTCTCGGTTTGTAGAATCAATTAAGAGGGTGCTTTGCTTAGCAATATTTGGCAGTCATGAAGTTAGCCCAAAGGCTATTGTTACTTCTAAAATTTCACCAAAGCTTGTAAGAAAAAGTAGTGATGGTATCCCTAATATTCTTGCAATCAAGACCACCTTCCTCGAAGGTGCCACAGCTTTTGTGCCAAGAGGACCAGTGTATTTTTTTTGAGGAGGTGTTAGAACCCAGAAGAATTTGTTAATATGCCACTCAATCCTGTTAGTGATAAAATTGGTTGGCACAATGGTTTGAATGAGATCTGAGGCATAGAATTAAGAGTGCTCTTAATCGGTGTAAACTACCACCAAAAGAGAGTAAATGATATTCCCAAGCGAAATATGATTAGAGATTTTTTGGATTAATTCATCGAAAGATGTGATCTTTATGACCTTTGAAAAGTGGGGCTCCAAGATATTTAATAGGAAGTTGATGTTCACGAAAGTAGTGATCCTCAAAATATGGTTAATCCTATCGGAGATTTTAGAAGAAGGTATGAAGCAACATTTACCTTTATTAAGAAAAGGCCACTTTCCTTGCCAAATTTATTAAGGAATTTCGTAATAGTTTTATGTGTGAGATAGAAGCATTGCAAAAGATGATAAAATCATCAAGAAAACTAAGATGAGTAGAATACCACCATGAGTTTTATAAAACATACTAGGCTTTTTTGTAGAATAAATCATTCGGACTCACGGATAAATATTCAGCGAATAATAAAAGCGAGGGTGATAGGGTGTCTCCTTGTCTCAAGCCATGGTTAGAGGGAAGAAGCACGTAGACTCACCATTAATGATATGAACCAAGCATTAGTGACACAATTTTAATGACTGAATAAAAGTATATGAAAACCAATAGATGAAGGATTTTAAAAAGGAAATCCCAAGATAGGTTATCAAAAGCTTTAGTAATATCAAGTTTGAAGACAATGTTACCACCTCTGGTAGGAACATCAATATCATGAATCATTTCTTGTGCTAGAAGTATATGATCAGATATAGCTCTTCCTTTAATAAAGCCGGTTTGGTTGGGGGAAATAATAATAGGCAACAACGAGCTGATTCTATTTGTGATTAGTTTAGCAATTAGTTTATTAAAGAAGGTGCAAAGACTGATCGGTCTAAAGTCATTCCAAGTTTTTGGGTTAGTATTTTTAGGGATAAGAACGATGGAAGTACTAGAAAAGGATCTAGGAAGAGGGGTGCCATCGAAAAAATCAATAACAACATCAACAAGATCTGACTTAAGAATAGGCTAGCAATGTTGAAAGAATTGAGTTGTAAATCCATCAGGGCCAGCAACAGAATCCAAGTTCATGCTATCGAGAATATTACTAATGTCAGATTCCGTTGGGCGCAAGATAAGTAAGCTATTTTGATCAGTAGAAATCATAGAGGGAATCAAATGAGGATTGGAGATAACTTCAGGGGGAGTGTTGTTGTTTAAAAGATTTTCAAAATGATGGACAATTCTTTAATATCGATATGATGATCCACTACCATCATCATTTTTTATTTTTTAACAATTTTGGACTTTCCTTTTTTTGAAAAGCATGGAAATACTTTGAATTTCTATTCATCATGTAATGTGCTAGCGACTTTTGACACCAATAAGTTTTTCATATTCGATACTTAATCAAGTTATCCCTTCATTGAGATCTTCACGTTTGTTAGGATCTGTGACTTCTTCAAGAGACAAACCGGTTGTTCCATATTTTTGAGATTAGCGAAAAGGTTTTTAAAATGATGTTTATTCCACCAAGTAAGAGTTTGTTTGAGTCTTTTAAGTTTAAGCCAAAATCAAAACATACCCTTAATGGAATTGTCAGGATGAATGGGGGCCATCCAATTTATAGAGACATTCATGAAATCATTATGTTGAATCCACATATTTTAGAATCTAAAGGGAGTAGGAGAGGGTAATGGTGGGAGAGTTTTTCAGAAATTAAAGCGGGCGTGATCGAGGTTACGCTCAAGTGCTCAATAGGTATTAGGGTTTGATCAATCCGGAGGAGTTAAAAGAGTGCGATAGCGCCAAAGTCTAGAGTTGTTCCACGTGTAGTTAGAGCCCGAAAAGCCAATCTCAGTCAAATTACAATCAAGAATCATGTTAGAGAAATCTTTCATTGAATGAATGTTAGGAGAGGAACCTCCCCTTCTTTCCGAAGATGTAAGAATAGTGTTGAAATCACCTCCAACCAACCAGGGTTTATTAACAGAGGAGGCAAATGATCTTAAATTATTTCATAGGATATTCCTACCCGCTCTATTGCATGATGCATAGATAAAGGGGCCAAACACTGAAAAATTGCCCAAAGAGATTTGGACTTTAATCAGTTGTTGATGATCTTCAAGGATAGTGAGATTGATTAATGAATTCCAAAAACACCAAATTTTATTGCTAATATTATAGAAGTAATTTTGAAATCCTAGTGCTCTAGCAATAGAAGCAATCTTAGAAGAGTGAATAAGATGTTCAATAATAACAAGTTGGGATATGTTATGTGTGCGACAAAGGCTTCTAACCCAGTTACGGACAGTAAGAGTCCCAATGCCACGAATATTCCAAATAATAAAACTAAGCATATCAATGAGGATTAGAATTAAAGGATGAATGGAAATATAAAGATCAAGAAGAAGATATAGCAAGAGTAATTATAAATGTGAAGTTGAGGAGGATCTAGTGGTTCTAATGGAGCTGAGTGGAGCTTCTAGCTTTGAGGATTTCTTTTGTTAAGGGGCTTTGAAAGGTTCTTTCAGTATCCAAAGTGTCTCCATCTGAAAGTGAGTAATTTGCGGTATTCATAGTGGTTTCGGTATCAATCAAAGGAATCATGATAGTAATTTCCCCTTCTTCATTATAAAATCGGATGAGTGGGTTAGCATGTGTATCATTCGAGAGTTGGGGAGGGAGGAGTTGTTTCATTCTCATTTTCTAGATTATTTGTGAGATTTTTTTCCAAGATCAACGGATCAGCATTTGTCCTGTTTTGCTCTTGGATCAAAGATCAATTTTTACAAAATGTTTTCATCCCATTCATATTCTCACTAGAGATCTTATGCCCTGAATCACTAGGCAAAAGGGATAGGTTAGGTTGAGCTAGCATATTGCCATTAGAGACAATATTAGGTAAGCTTTCAATATCCCCATCACCAATCACATCATCATAATTTTTAACCATCTCATGATGAACCCCATTGTGCAAGTCAGAAGATAAAGAAATAGTAGTGTTATGTGGATGTGCTTCATTTTGATTGACTTTAGGCACATAAGCCATTTTGTTGGGATGTTGCTTTGGTAAGGAGGTATTAAGTAGCGGCAATTTATCCTTTTGAGATGGGGTGTAAAATAAAGCATTCGAATGTTAGTGACCATGGATTTTGCAATGTGTACAAAAAAAAGGAAAGTTTTCAAATTCTACCTTTTGACTATAGCCCAGTTTTTCAGAACCAATCCAAACCTCTTTTGGGTTTTTTTTAGTAATATCAATTTCGACTAATATCCGCATAACAGAGGGACGTGATCTCACCGCCAGCCTGGTCTATTTGGCCGGGCAAAGATAGCCCCCACCGCAAATAGCACTTGATGAGTAACAAAATGGATACGCATGTTGGTCAAAGCAAGCCAAATTGGAACTATTGGGGATTCTTCTTTGACATCGAAACTAGGAGACCATTTAAGAAGTCTCATTTGACAACTATAAACAAAATAGGAGCGTGCAAAGGCGTGAATAATCCGGATCATTAGACAATTGAATTAGAACATGCACACTATCGGTCTCTGAAAGCGATAGTTTAAGACTATGGAAGAAGGATCGAATGTTGTCAGTCGGTCTCTCAATGAGAATTTATAGAGAGAATTCAAAAGGCTTAGCTAATTTTTCCACATCAAGTCGAACACATCCCGGTATTCCATGAAAAGTGGTAGAAATTAAATTTACGAGCAATAGAGAAGAAGTTTTACAGATAAGCGCATCCTTGAAGGATTTAACGGTGGCAATGAAGCAAAGGATGAAGGATCGAGTACCTTGGAGATCGAAGCCCTTCTTCAAAGTCAAAGTCGGATGTCGGAAAAAAATTTTTGCCATCAATAGAAAGCGTAACTTACATTAGCAGCCAAAGCGGGGAGCTATTAGGCGAGATTGCAATCGAGCGATCAAAATCATGAGAACCACAAGGAGCCAAGAGGAAACTGAAAATCGCCGACGTTAGGTTTTTTCGCGTGAGACGGTGTCACTAGTTGATTTCTGGTGATGTCATATTTTTTGAAAACTTTCCACATCAGCGGTTTATCCAACTAGTCCCACTAACATTAATCATTTTTTTAAAAAATGGGGCTAAAAATGTCCAAAATATGATTTAAGAATAATTTTTATATACATCTTAAAAGAAAATTTGACAATTACTAAGTGATAGCACTTCTAAAGGTTGTGCCACTTCTTATAGTTAAAACATAATATTTTAAACAGATAACATTTTCTATAATTTTCAATTTTATATGTATTTTTTATAGTTGAAGGAGAAGATCATAGATTTTGATGAAGCAAATCAGCTTGTGAGCTTCCAAGCTGTAGAAGGAGGCTTTTTGAACCTAGGGATAGCATCCTATGTTTTGACCTTCAAGCTTGATCATGTAGGAGAAGGTAATACCATAATCAGCACTAATTTCACTTACGATTTAGAGAAGGATTTCGATGGAACTCACTTTTGGAAGAATTAATCAAACTAGTGAAATATTATCTCAGCAGTGTTGTAAGTTATGTGCAGCAGAAAAATAATGCCTGATAAAGAACATCCATGCTTGCTTGCGTGTTCTATGGATCTATTGTTCTCTTTCTCATTAATAATGATGCTAAATAATGATCTTGTTCTAGTGTTTGTTTATTGTGCCACTTCTTTTTTTCCATCAATTTATCCCAAACCTAACTCAGCGGGGAATGTAAAAAAAAAAGTGAGTAATTTTTTTATGTACTTTTTGAGAATGCTCCTTATAATCCAAGTGAACAAACCTTGCCCAAATTGGTCTCTAATCCTTACTCTTGGTCAAAGGTGAGGAGTTTAATTTCCATCCAGTTATTGATTATCTTGTTATAAACATTTTCGTGGATTGTCCAGTTGGCACTGGATTTTCTTTCTCACCGAGCTCTGAAAATTATTACAGTGATGACCTGCTTTTTTCAGGTGATGTTTACAGATTCATAAGAAAGGTAGGGCCGGTAAAGTTTACAGATTTATGAGAGGTATATTTTAGATGTCCTTGATATACATTATTCTTCTAATGCATTTGCATTCTTCGGCTGGACTCTTTTATATTAGCCATAACACTATTCCACGTTATGCATCATAGTAATAATTGTTGCAATAGAACAAAACCCTTGCGTTACTTCTGCATGAATTTTTACCTAAATGATGTTTTATCAGATAGATTTTAGCAATCTTTATATCCTAAACGGAAATAAAGAATTTTGATTTTATCATCGTGTTAGTAAATTTGAAGTTAGGGAAGCTTTAAAAAAATGAAATGTGAAAAAATAGTAGGATCTGATGATATTCCAATAGAAGTGTGAAAGTGTTTAGGAGATCAAGGAATTTCTTGACTTACAAATCTTTTTAATGTTATTTTAAAGACTAAAAAGATGTCAGATGAGTAGAGAAAGAGTTTGTTGGCTCTTATATTTAAGAATAAAGGTGATGCACAAGATCGTTTAAATTATAGAGGAATTTAGTTAATGTGTCATGCATTCAAATTATGGGAGAGAGTTATTGAGCATAGGTTACGATGTGATACAAATATTTCTCGCAATTAGTTAGTTTCATGCCAGATAGATCTACTATAGATGTTATACATTTGTTAAGAGGTTTGATGGAGAAGTATAGAGAAAGGAAGGAGGATCTACATATGATATTTATTGATTTAGAGAAAGCTTATAATAAAGCTTCAAGAGATGTTCTTTGGAGAGTTCTAGAAAAGAAAGGAGCTAATATTGGTTATGTAGCCAACCCCATATAGTTGGATAAAAACTTATTGTTGTTGATGTTTTACCGGATAGAATTGGTTTTTCATATGATTTTTACAGGTGTAAATATTCAGGTATTTAATTTCCACAATTATGCCTCAAATGATTTCTTCTTGAAAAAATTATAGTGGTTTATGGATCACCCTCATTTCACGTCAAATCCATTCTATGTTGCTGGCGACTTCTTTGGTGGGAAGATTATACCAATTGTTGCTTCAAAAGTAGCAGAAGGTTAACTTTATTATTTTCAATTTATAAAATCTAAAAAAAATCAAACACTTGACCTTGTTTTGATTAATCATGTTCTTGCAATTTCAACTTGCAGGAAATGATGCAGGGCAGCAGCCAATACTGAATCTCAAGGCATGTGAGCATACATTTATTATATTTTAATGGTAGTAGTTGTACAGCAGATAATGGTAACGCTCTTGTGGAGAGAGAAAGATGTTAGAGAAGGAGCCTAATGAGACTTATCAATAAATTATTTTTAAGTCGTGGATCCTTGCCACGATCTTATTGTCGTTTAATCCATTTACAAAATTGTGATATAAATAATTATATAAAATTAAAATTATCTAAATCACATCAATTATATTTTTAAAGATCCTTGATTTCATCTTATGGACTTAGCTTCGCAAATCCAAATCAATCCCAATTCATTTGATTTTCTCAAATATCAATTCAATCTTTCAATCAAACTATCAAATTCAATTCAACTTCAAATGATTCAATCCATGATCAAATCCAAACTCAACCAAATTTTTTCTAAGCCCTTTTGACCTATATCCATGAGCTTGGTCAAATTTGCTTCCAAATCACTCCAAACTCAAGTGATTTTCTCATGAATCATTTATATCTTCATTTATATTACCAAATATAAATGAAATATTAATTCAAATAGCAAAAACCAAATCCAAAATCAAACAAAAATCCAATTTATACCCTTTAAGCCAATTCCTTGAACTTGGCCAAATCCTATCCAAATCAAATCAAAACTAATGGATTTTCTCTTGAATCAATCATTCCTTCAATTATCTATCCAAATATAAATGAAATCTACAATCATCAAGCCAAATCAAAATCAACTCAAGTCAAACCCAACCTAGCCCATTTGACTTGAAATATTTAAATGAGCCAAAACTCATTTGAACCCAAACCAATTGTAGTTGAATTTATATGTCAAATCCATATATAAACTCAACTAAATCAAATCCAACTCAAAATCAAGCCAACTAAACCCAATTGGCTCACTTGACCCAAAGTGGCCATTTTGACCTACATGAACCAAAACTAATATAATTCAAATTAAGTAATCCAAACTTTATGTCATGATTGTTGATCATCCTAGGATGATCAATTGCTTGTCTAACCAAGTCAACTTAGCCTGAAGTCAACCTTTTAATCCATATGAACCCAAACTAGCCAAATTACAACCTAAACCAAATTGATTTACAAGTTCATTCTAAATTGAAACTTGATATTAATTTGATCAATTTGATCAACATAACTAATTTAGCCCAAATTGACTTAAAGGATAAAATTGTCCAAAATCCAAATTAGACCCAAATTAAACCAAATTGAACCAATGCACTCCAAATAATCATTTGAACTTGATCCAACCTTGCTTTGACCCAATTTGACTAATTGGTCAACCTAATCATTTGACCGATTTGGCCCAAATGGGTCAAATTGACTAAATTAAACCAAATGAACTCCAAATGACATGAAATTTGGTTCAACTCACTTTGACTCATTTTAAATCTGCTCAAATCAAATTCAATGCCAAATGACCACTTTGCCCTTGGGTCAAGGGCATCCCATGAGATACTTGCCCAAATGATCATTTCTCTTCCTTGGCCACTTGACTCATCCATTGGTCCACTTAGGCACCAAGGACAGATCATCGACCCAAGAGGTGGTTGGGACAGCCATGGCTCATGGAGAGGTGAATTCACCTCACCTCTCCCATTGGAAAACTTGATATGAAGAACTTCCACCTCCCTTATTAGGACACCCATTTATCCTTTATGGCGCCACTTCCCATGCCTTAGCTACCAAAATGAGCCACCTAGGATGATTTTCTTCCATTCCTAACCACCCCAAGCCAAAAGACACCCATTTGGAGCCAAAAATAAAAAATGAAAGGGGATTTTCGGCCAAAATTAAAGCACAGAAAATAGAGACCATTATGCTTGTTCCCTCACTCTCATTTCATCCTCTTAGAGCTCCCAAACCAATTAGTAAACATTCTCACTTAATTTTTTCAAAAAAACAGGTAGTAGATTGTTTTGATGTCAAGGCGATATCTAAGCTCATTCTAAGGCTTCTTCCCCACTCAAGAGTATGGGATCATCCATACGAAAATCACCTCGGTGAGGTAATTTTCAAGAAGTCGGCCTTAGAGCTTTTATTTGTGGCATTTTTAATTCTAGAAATTTTCTTAGAAAACCTCTACATTTTTCATTGTATTTATTCCCAATATGAATATAGAAGTTTTCGTGTAAATTGATGAGCTATTTGAGATAAATTTTCAGTTAGATTTCGCAAAAATTTGCAAACCCCCTCGCTTTACTGTTTTGCCGGCCACGACCGCCGTCAATCCGCGTTGGATGAATCGATTTATCGCAATCCGCGTGTTTTCGTCGGATCATCTGGTCGAATGGGCGATCCGGATCGGATGGTCGATTTGATCCGTGGTCTCTCCTCCCGCTTTCTACTCGCGCGTCGGCCAACCAGCAGGTATGCATTATGTGGAACCACATGTTCCAATTGCGCTTTGCTACATCACGCGGTGGCTGGTTAAGTGAAATTCAGGCGATTTTAAAATTATTTAAATCATCTAAAACTTCATAAATTCATAGAAAATAAAATACTTAACTAAAATTTCAAATAAGGGCTCGGAATCATCTTTCCAAGGAATCCAAAAACCTAAAACCAAATTTCATTGAATATTTAGAGCTTAATTTAAGTTTTAGTGAAAATAAAATTTCATTAATTATACTAAAAATACACATGAGATTGAGTTAAAATTTTCAAGGATTGAAATTGAAGTTAAAATGCACCCACCATACAAATTGCAAGTCAAAAAGTTTTCTAGATTAGAAGATATTACATTCTGAAGCTCAAATGGTCTATTTTAACAAAAATAAATTAATGGACTTTATAAAAATCATGAAAAATCCCTTAAATCAATTGAAACTTTGAAAAATCATAATAAATCATAGAAAAATCATACAAATACAAATAAATACTCATTTTAAAGGTAGTTTAAAGAAGAATTTAATAAAAATATTCTTAATTGATTTTAAATTGTAATTAAAGCTTAATTTAAGTTTAATTAAAAACTTAATCAGCTTTATTACTCCCTAATTACTCATGTAATTAATTCTAAACTTTTTGAGATTGATTAATGGGATGACCTCTTGCTTAATTTTCTTGAGATTTATTACTTGATTAATTAGGAAAATTGCTATTAGCCCTAATTACTTTAATTAATTAGGTGATTAATTAAAATTCTAAATAGGAAATCATTAATTAAACTTGCTAATCATTGTATAATAGTGAATGGACATGGGGAAATGAGATTGGGACCTCTTTCTCATTCTTTTCCTAAGTTTATTTCACTTGACTTGAAACTAATTAATTTGAGACTAATTAAGATTTTAATTCATTAATTAAAATGGTTTAATTAATTAAATTGAAATCATAATTATTCCAGAACTCATCTAATTAAGTTTCTTGGGTAGATCTTTAGGTGTTTAATAACCTAAAGCTATTTAAGGAAATTATGGCTAACATGTGTGGAGAAGCCATAGAGTACTTAATTAAGTTCTTTAATCTAATTAGTCACTAATTGTGAGCTAATTGCATTAGGCCTTTTATTTCTTAGGGTCATTGCTGATTTAAATTTCAATTCATGTGCATATCATGTTGGCTCATAATTAATTAGTTAATTACTTTAAGGTAACATAGGCAATGGTTAATTAATTAATTTAATTCATATCACAACTTAATTAATTCATAAAATTCACCTAATTATCTTTTCATTGAACCAAATTAATTAATAAACATGGGAATGGGTTAGAGTAACAAATGATTGAATCTCTCTTTTCTCTAAATCAAATCAAACATCCAAAATAACTTAATAAGAAGCTTTAGTTTATTTTAAATAAGATTATTTAATATGATTTAGAATTAGTTGGATTGAATGAAAACTACATGCTTGTGTCTCTTTATTTCTTTCCAATCATATTAAAATATTACTTGATTCATGCATTCATTTCTTCCAAAAAATCTATTAAAATAAATGATTTCCTTTATGTCAAGTTGCATGTGTTGGCTTAAGTTAAAAATATGTGTATATTATCATTATTAAATCTCAAATATATTTTTAGAAGCTTATTAATGAATAATAATACATGTTGTGACATTAGCTATACATACATAGGGGGTGCATGTGAATATGAGCTTAGTGTATAAAGTGAAGTTCCTTTCTTTCATTCATATGTTGATTTGTATAATGCAAATGTTAGTGGGTATAGTGGACATTCAGGGATGCACGCTTTAAGTAGCCCCAAGGAGATTCCTACCTCTCCCTGTGCAAAATAATTATGCGTGTACTGTTTGATTTCATTCTTAAGCATCTTGACATCAAAATTTGGATAGAGCTTTAATTCATTCACACAAATAAATCAATTAAATTAAATATAATTTTCATATGATTTCCATTCTTATAGTTGTATATGTATTTAAGAATAATGGGTATATCTAGTCTGGACATTCCGGAGATGACAACTTTAAGTAGCCCCAAGGAGGTTCCTACCTCACTGCTTTGGTGTAAAACAATGGCGAAGTGCTTGCTTAGAACTATCATATATTTGAATGTGTATTTAGCTAATGAATGAGAATCCTCTTTTTCTATGAAAATCATTTATGCATCTTGCATTTAAGTGTGCCAAAACATATTGTATTCATAGATATGTTTAGGACTTAATCATGTGCATGCTATCTATGATGGAAAGAAATGAATAAACATGTGTTGTGTGATAGTAATTAATTTCAGTTAATCTTAAGATGCCTTTCTTATTGAATGAGATTATTTAGAGTGAACCTAAACTTAGGATTAATTAAAGTATGTAATAACTCATATATTAAAGAGAATTGATTAATTAATATACTTTAGATGTGACTTAAGGTAGGGATAAAAGAGGGTGATCCTCTCTTTTCTTCTCTTTATAACACTTAGTTGTTAAGTGTAAACCAAGTGAAACAAAAGAAAATATTAAGTAAAACTTATAAATCCATTAAGCCACTTAAAGTGAAATTATCCTTTATAATTAAATCCTTTCTAACTTAGAAAATTATAACAAAGCCTAGTTAAGGCATACCACACAAACCTTAATACACACACCTTAGATTAAGTCATCACTTTTAGACTTATATTAGAGGTGCATGGTTTGATGTATGTTTAGTTTTATGATGCACTGTTGTAGACTGGATGTTATGGTGTATGCTTCGTAGACTATATGTTAAGTCATGATTAGCCTAATTATATTTTTTTGTAGGAGATTGTGCTAAAGGTGTGCTTAAAATAAATATAAATGATCTCTTTTACTGGTTGCTTAACCCCTAAGCATAATCTAAATTAGGACAGGTAGACTTAGTTACCCATGTGCAGGGTGCTAAGTCCAAATCATACTTATAACTTCTTGGGTTGTATGGTGTGTTTAGCTAACACTTATTTTGCAGGTGTAGTTAGATTTAATTTTCCTATTTTTAATGTAATTATGCATTAAAAATTAGGATTAGTGCTATGGGGGAATTAGGATGAGCATTGGCTAAAAGACTATGTCTTATGTTCCATGTGATGCCTTGAAGTGAGCCAAATCAAAGAAGCAAAGAGGAGGAAAGAAGACATGAAAATTTAAAGAAGATGAATACCCCCATAGCACATATTCATCCTTAATTATAATTATTCTTTTGTAATTGGGTTGTATAAGGGTAGAGCTCAGCTACCCATTTTTCTTTTCGGGTTGTACAGCGATACTCGATCGCACTGGCCTTTTATTCTTTTGCGTTAGCTATAAAATGTTTGATGTTATGTTTAGCTTGTGCATTAGAAATGACATGCATTTTCATAGTTTCTTTATGATTGGTGTTTGTTGTGCGACTGATGCAATTAGGCTCTTAAGAAAAAAATAAATCTTTACCTAACTACAACTCATAACCTCACCATGAAAACTAGGCATTAAGCCAAGATAATTAATAGATTTAACAACCCCTTACATGTGTGGTTGTATGCTAATATCATGCATGCATCTTCCACTCTTGCAAAATGAGGGCTCTCCATTCTTTGGGAACCACTTAACCTATGAGTAACTCCTATTGAGAGCTTCACCCTCTTCTCTCTTGATTTAGCCCATAACTCATTTCAACATGCATTTAGGCATACAAAAAAATCCTAAAGCTTTTGTCAAAATGAAGTGTCAAAAAATAAATGAAAATTGAAAAGATTTGCATTAGACTAATTTATTACTCATACCACTCATGTTCTAGTCTTATAGGGAGTAGATTTAAGGACTTTAGTCTCTCTTCCTAAATAAGAACAACCAAACCATCTTGCAAAACATATGACTTGACCACATGGTTTTAAAGCATAGGAGGAGTTAGTTGGCTATCACTCACGGTTGTATGCCCAATGTGGTTCACCCTCTCTTGTGGAGATAAACCATATACCCATCTTCACTTAGATTTAAGATGTGCTTTGGTTCTTTCCAAAGCTCCCTAGATTTAGGATCTGAGGTAACTATTTCCTTGGCTACTAGCATAAATTCCTCCTAGTTTCCATGATCTTGTATTGTGATTTTATAAGTCATAGCCTTCTAAAACAATTTCAATTCAAACATATAATTCTCCTCAATTTTAAACATATAAAGCCCAACCATAAGATAGATTGGAGTGCTCACTAGATTTCCTAGTATCATGAGCACTCTCTACTTATCTCCCTTTCTTCAATAACTCTCTCCTTTTTTTTATCTATCCAATTGATTTTTCAAACATAGCCAATTTATTGATAGTCCTATCTTTGAAATCTTTGGAGATCTTAATTGTCTACTTTAATTGAGAGTATTCTTAAGGAATTCATATTCCTTAGGATGTAATTAACTATGGGAGTTTGCCTCCAAAGAAAATTTTAGAACCCGGTTTAAATAAATCATGCTTTATTCATCCATATAAAGTAGTGAAAAAATATTTGACATATTCAAAGACCCATCATGCCTTAGGAGTCCTTATTAGGTGATTAAGTCCATTATAGGGTGGTGATTTCTATCTTTCGAGATAGTGCACCGTTCTTTGATGTCATACCTGATCACCTCAATAAATATACTCTCAGATCTGCGTGATGTCCCACATACACACATATCAAAAACAAACACCATAGTATTATGTTAGAATATAAAATATGTTTAGAACAACAAAATAAATAAATAAAAGATGATAAAAAATAAATACAAAACATATATTCATCTAAATACATATTTATGCAAAATGAAAATAATTTTATTAACCTTCAAAAGATGTACAAAAAGCATTTCAAAGCACACTTATAAAGATGATTTAAAATTATTATTTTGCTAAATTATCGCATGTTATGTAATATTTTATATATGGAGGGGTTAGCATTCCATACACATAATTAAAGCCATTAAGGTATCACTGTGTAATACAAGTTATGCATTTTGATTATCAATGATAAATAAATAAAACTTGCTTTTGATAAAAATAAAATGTAATATAAGGAATTCAAAAATGACATCCTAAATTATATTTTAACAAAAATTTATGAGTCATTCATTTATTAAATATCAGATGTATCGTAAAGATTTAAAATATATAAATAGTCATAATTATATATATATATATATATATATATATATATATATATATATATATATAATAATAATAATAATAATAATAATAATAATAATAATAATAATAATCTTATTGATAATAATTCACTTGACTTAGAAACATGGAAAAAGGAAATATGAGCAAAGACCTTAATGACTTGGTATGCATACAAGTCGGGCATAAAATTCCAAAATATTATAGAATATTATTATCCAGTCAAGTATTCTAGAAGATATTAATCTTGCTGACTAATATATTTAAGTTTAATATTAAACAATGTTATAATTATGATCACATTTTTATTTTAGTATTTGAAATGTTACAGGAAAATAAATATCCAAATCATCTAAATTAAATTCTTTTGATTCCCATTTCATATATATATATTTTCATTAACAGTGACACGTGGAAGCATGCATTAATTCATAGTGTGTGAAGGCAAAGTCACACATATATGAGTTCTTATCAAATAATATCAAAAACTTATAAATAAATTAATTATGAAAGTTTTAAAATAAATAATATATTATATAATATACTATTTACTAGCAAGAAAATATGTTGCTTGATTTTACTTCAAAAGTATACACAAAAGAAAATATAAAGGATGTGGAGAATCTTGAAGCATTGATTTGGTCAAAGTATAATAGCGATCATTATCTCATCTATCTCCCGTTGAAGCGATGCATATTAATAGATTAATGAAGGCATGATTGCCTATATAGAAATTAGATAAACAACTCTAACTCATATTAATTAATATGAGTGTAAGGCTATTCTTTATACCCCTTCTCTTCTTGTATCATTCTAGTCTACTCTTTGCCATATTAACAATAATATGATGCTTATTTCTCTCAAGCATCAACTCTTGAAGTAGCAAAGAAATAGTGCTTCTTCTGCCAATTTCATGAGCTCATGGAACAACACTAACCAAATTTTTTGCTCATGGAAAGGTATCTTATGTGGTCGAAAATAGAGTACAACCTTGGATCTCAGCTCCAATGGCTTGATAGGCCATCTTCCTCTTTCTATATCCAACCTCACCTTTCTCAAAAGGCTTGATCTCAGCAACAAAAGTCTATATGTTGAGATCTCTCCTAGTCTCTCTCACTTGCAGCATCTACATCACCTTAACCCGCATTTTAACTCATTTCATGGAGACATTTCTTCCATTCTCATCACCAATTGCTCTATGTTTCAAGTTCTGGACCTTGGTGGCAACCAACTCATAGGAAAAATCCCTCCTATTATGAACTCTTTGTCTCCACTCAGTTACCTCAATCTTGATGAAAACCACCTCATTGGCAACATTCCACCATCACTTGGCAATCTCACCTTCTTGGAAACTCTTTATGTTCATTATAATCATTTGGAGGGAGGAATTCCATTGGAGATTGGTGGCCTTCATAGGTTAGAAAATATTAATGTAGGTGATAATAATTTTTCTGGTAACATTCCTTCTTCATTTTGTAACCTATCATCATTATGTAAGGTTTCTTTGACAATCAATCACCTATATGGTGACATTTCAATTAACTTTGCCCAAGCTTTTCCAAACCTAGACATATTTTATATTAATGACAATCATTTCAATGGTTCACTTGATCACATTTTTCAAAATGTTACAAGTCTCGTGTCTTTGGATATCAATACAAATAATATCATAGGAGTGATACCAGCATATTTTGGGAAAATGCCAAACCTTATATTCCTCGAAATGGAACTAAATGAGTTTGAAGCAACTAACGCACAAGGTTGGGGCTATTATGATTCATTAACTAATTGTACCATCTTAAAAATTTTAGGCCTTTATGGAAATAACCTTTGGTGGAATACTTCCAAAATCAATAAGGAACTTAACCATTGAGCTTCAAGAAATAACATTAGGATCCAATTAGATTTCAGAAGCATCCTCGAACTTGATAGATACACCAATTTATTTGGTTTTGGGATGGATGAAAATCTTTTGGAAGGTCCCATACTTGATAGCATTGGAAAGATTGAAAAGTTACAATATTTGACACTTCAGAAGAATAGTCTTACAAGAATTATTCCTTACTCTTTAAGCAATCTCACAAGATTAAACGAATTGTGGTTATATTTTAATAAATTAATAGGCTTTATACCTTCAAGCTTAAAATCTTGATTCTCTCTAATTTGAGCCTCAATCATAATAATTTAATCGGTATGATACCAAGAGAACTTTTCTCATTTCCTCACTTTCAATATTCTTGATTTATCATATAATTCTTTTATTGGGATTGTTCCATTAGAAGTTGGCCACCTAGTAAATCTAATGTTACTTTATTTTTTAATAATAAAATGACTGGAGAAATACCAGAGTCACTTGGATCTTGTCAACTATTATCTGAGTTATATATGGACTACAACTTCTTACATGGCTCCATTCATTTCTCTAGGAAATATGAAGAGCCTTCAAAGCTTATACCTTTCACATAATAATTTATTTGGTGTCATTCCTCAATATGTACAAAATCTTATCTTTCTTAAGCACTTGAATCTGTCATTTAATAATCTTGAAGGAGAAATTCGACATAAAGTTATCTTTGGAAATTCTTCGGCAGTCTCTCTCATTGGAAATGAAAAACTTTGCGGAGGAATTCCAAAACTTCATTTAGCAAAATGAAATTATATATTATCATCAATTAAAAGTACTCATAATTTAATCAAAATTTTAGTTCTCACTTTTAGCATGCTAGTTGTATTATTGGTCTTTTTCTTCTGTTATATGTTGCTCTATCGAAAACAAAACCAAAGTAGCCAAAGAAGAAATTCATCCAACTCATCCTTAAACACTCCGTTTTCAAGAATTTCTTATGCAAAATTAGCTAATGCTACAAATGATTTCTCCACTTCATATCTAGTAGGATATGGAAGATATGGCTTTATATATAGAGGCACCTTAAGAAATTATCAAGCTATTGTGGCTATTAAAATTTTCAAACTTGAGGTTCATGAAGCTTTTAAGAGTTTTACATCTGAATGTATGCATTAAGATGCATACACCATCATAATCTTTTCAAGGTCTTAACCTCATGCTCAAGCATTGATCACCATGGCAAAGATTTTAAGGCATTGATTTTTGAATTCATGCCAAAAGGAAACTTGAACAAGTGGCTCCATACAAAATATAAAACTATGGGATATGTTATTTTTTCCTTAGCCAAAAGATTGAACATTGCAATTGATGTTGCAGATGCCTTGGAGTATCTTCACCATTGTTGTGAACCATCAATCATTCATTATGATGTCAAGCCAAACAATGTTTTACTTGACAATGACATGGTTGCACATTTAAGAGATTTTGGGCTCTCAAGAATTCTTTCAGAGGCTATGACTACATCTCTCCAAGACTGTTTAGATAAAAATGAGATTAAAGGAACCATTGATTATGTTGTCCCAGGTTATGTAATGATTGCTTTTTTAGTGTTATAATTAATCAAGATGATGCATTTCAATATGATGTAATTTTTAATGTAATATTTTTATAAAATGTATATTATTATGTGATTCATAGAATACGGTGGAGGAGCTCGCCCATCTACCTTTGTAGATGTTTATAGGTTTGGAATAATATTACTAGAGATGCTTACTAAAAGAAGGCCCACTGATGATATCTTTAAGGATGACTTTAATTTACATAATCACATTAAAATGGCATATCCTCATAGAATCAATGACATCATAAATCTTAAAATGTTTATAGAAGAGAAAATATATTCTAATAAGATCAATTGCCAAAGCATTAAGAAATGCTTAATTTCTTTGGCAGAAGTAGGTCTCTCTTGTTCAACTTCATTACCAGATGAAAGGCCATCAATGAGACATGTTGCTACAAATTTACATGCAAGTAGAGTTGGCTACCTTGAATTTAATAGAGAGTTGTCAGGAAGATGGAGCTAAGAAAAATCACATAATAAAAAAAATCATGTCAATCACTTTATATTTTATTAGTAATTTGTTAAGTTCTTTACCTTCTTGTAATAATGATTTCAATTAGCTAATGATTAATAATTAATCAAAAAAACTTGTTCTTTCTACCAAAAACTATTAACTAATTGTTCATAATTTTATTCTAACTTTTTTTTAGAACTCTTATTCCAATAGTTTGTATGAAATATTTTAAGGAATATCATTTATTATTATATTTCATCATTAATAAATCAATGACTATATATCAAGAATTAAGAATTTATATTAATTTTCTTAAACATTTCTCTAAGCTAAATAATTGAAAAAAAGTATAAAGAATTTGACAAAAGCATTTTCTCTATTAAAGTTAAAAAAAATGTTTGTATAGAATTCCAATGGATAGATTTCAAATATATGGTGACTTTAAATTAAATTAGGGTGTTCATAATTAGTTAATTTAAATAAAAAAATGAATCAAATCAAATACATTCAATTGATTTGTTTTCATTTATTGAAGGACAAATGGTTTAGTTTTAAGAGTAATGGTTATTTATATTTTGTTAACAATTTGATTTTAAAAAATAAAAATTATCATTTGATCAACCAAAATTAAAACTTAATGAACAAAGAGTCAAATATTATTTTCTTTGAAAATGTTTACTAACTTAAAGAAACAATATTAGGAAGATTTACATAGATACTACACAATTCTTATTAATTTATAGATGTAACTCCTTAAATTAAATATAACTTATCCACCACTTTATTATGCTTATAAAGTTGTATTTCACTTTTAAAAAATAAGTAATGATTGTATTTTTTGATGTAATATTGAAGATTGAGATATTATATATGTAAAATTAAAATTTAGCTGCTATATATGTAGATACATAAAAATTGTGTGGTATGTATGTAAATCCCCCATGATATTATTATTACTCAACATTTTAGTTCTACCTATAATTTGGTTTGATTTAGTTTAAATGACAAATCCCTTATCCAATCAATCTAGATTGAGTGAATGCACAAATTTTAATTTATTTTGATTTTAAATTTTGTTAAAGTGAAATAAATTAAACCAAATAAATCAATTTACAACATGATTCAATTTGGTTTGATTCTACTTATGATTTAGTTAGTTCAATCCTACATATAAGGTAGTTTAATTTAACTAATTTAATAAATTTGTCTATCAATTCATGCAAACTAGCATAAATGCTCACTCTAATTAAAAACTAATGTTCTTTATGTCAAAGAAGTAACTTTCCTCCTTCTATGATAAAAGAGCTAAGTTTCTGCTTCTTTGAAGTCAAATATGTGCATTCATAAAAAAAATACAAATTATATAAAATATTTTAAATTTTTTAACTTTTGGTATAGTTGGTCGTTGCCAAGCATTGTTGTGAAGGCTAGAGATTGGAATGAACTATAAAGATTGGCTTTGAATTCTTTATTAAAATAGTGTTGTTATCTAAGCTGAAATAAAGTTTTTATATTTTGTTAATCATGTGGGCTTTAAAATTTCATATCTTGATAAAGAGAGTTTAATTAATATTGATTAAACTTTATATGGTAGATGAGATAAAATACTACCCAGAGATTTTGCCTTTATTTTGTGAGGACTTTAGATATGGTTCCATATTTCCTATAAATGCAAGCATCTATAGTTAATTACCTCTCCCAATATTGAGAGAGAACTTTTGATTAAGGCTAATTATTGGATTACTAATTACTTAGCATATAGTAGTAGCATCTAGAGTTTTAAAATTTATGAAATTCATTATTTTAACTTAAAGTGGATGATAGGAAAGATGATGCATCAAGATCCCAATGTTCCATCATCGGGTTGTTGTGGTCCTTATTTACTTAATCAAAGGTAGTGACTTGACCTAAGGATCCTTGTTAGCAGCCATATGTTGCATCGTCCAAGGGAACCTTGTAGAGCTAGGGTAGTGTTTATCTAAAGAGATAATTTTAAGTCCACCTTAACTAACAGATTTTTGCCCTATTTGGTGCCCTCTATGGTTGACACCTTAAGGGATAGAGCCATTAAGGAACATACAGGCTATAGTCACGATCATAATATAATGGTAACATTTGGCGGATAACCATTCGGTCAGAGGACTTTGGTAGTAATGACATCATATGTAAGGCCTACTAGCTAAATCACACAGACAGAGGACATGGGTCACGTCCTTACTTGCATGAGATGATTGAGAGTGAATATAGTTATGTACTTGACTTAGCATTGCCTCTTTTGTAAACTAGAATTTTTTCAATTTGTCACTTTTGATAAATAGTTGTGGATGAGTGGATGAATTATTTTAAGTACTTAGATGATGATTTTTATTTAAATATTTTAAAAGTTTGATAACTTATCAAATTTTGAATTTGCATTGGCACTTGACTTAGGTTGCTTTGTTTTAAAATTAAAAGCATATTTTGATGGTAATACCCCCTTCGATTGAAACCTCCATTTAACATAGTTATCATCAGGATGTGAACTATTTGATCGTTCATACTTAAATTTGAGAATTTTAATTTTGGGTTAACCCCTTAGGTTGAGATTTGCAATCAACACGATCATCATCGGGGTGTGAACTATTGGATCATTCACACTTAAATTTGAGAATTTTATTTTTTGGATTGACCCCTCTGGATGAAATTTGTAATCAACATGATCATCATTGAGGTATACCTTGTTGACTCTACTCATTTGCTAGTAGAGGATTAGGTCTACGGCATACATTTATAAATTTTAAATTGAGATACACTAATTTCAAATTTTGAACAATAGTGTTCCCGTCCGATTGAACTTTAATTAATAAAGCCATCACTAGAGATATAGACCATATAAACTCTACTTGTTGGCTAGTAGAGGATCCAGTCTATATATAGTTAAAATATATGGATGTATTTATCATCTTGAAATAGAAAGTTTATAATTTTGAAAATTAAATTTTTTTATTAAGACTTTTGTTGATTGTATGTAAATGTATGAATTAAGTCCTCTTTAGTAATTGAGCATTTGATTTACGATAAATCTTATTAACTCTGATTCTAATAAGGACAATAATTAGATTGATTAAGTGGGACTTATAACTTTACCATATGGATAAAGGGCTCATATGAGTTTTATTTTTAATTTCATTGAATTTCTATAATTTATAAAATTTGCATATTTATGAGGCAATTGAGGTTTACCTAAAATGCTCTTCGAAATATGTAAATCATCAGTACTTGCACACCTCTTGAGACACTATACTTAAATTTATTTTATATCATGAGGGCATATAATAATCATTTTGTTATTTATACGAATCTCGAGATTACGATTAAAAGTTTATGACTACCTCATAATATGTACCCATAAATGACTTCATTTGAGAGCATTTGATCACCTGTCACACTTCAACTCAATAAATATTTTACATAGAGCTTGCATCAAGATATATGCAAACTTTAATTCAATAAACTACTTGCACACATTTTGAGGCATTTGAATTGAAGGAGTTTGCTTCAATGCTTGCAAAACTCATCTATTCAGATTGCTTGCATGCATTTTGATTGCATTAATTAGAATGTATAGTTCCTCGTAACATGTAAAATATTCATTTCATTTATAACTTTTGATTATTAGCACATGTTTCAGTGCACTAAATTAGAGTGGAAGATTGCTTCAAAATATGTGCAAAGCTTTTTTTTAAAAAAATTTTATTGGCACACATTCTAATACATCGATCTTCGTGCATGTGATTTACTTTATGGTTAGTTTGACGCATCAAACCTAGGTACATGCCCAATTAGATATGTGATGCATCGTAGTGCATGCCATATACATTTTAAAATTATATGACACATTTTAACATTAAGGACTCAAAGTATCAAGTTATTTTAAGGCATACACAAGCCTTTGTTAAGTGATTTGCAAGCATTATTTGCAAACAAACACTCAGGTGTCTTGTAAGCTCTCTTATAGATTTCATTTGAACTTTGTTCTCGCTTAAATATAAGTACTTAAATGCACTGTAGATTCAGTGTGCTTCAACCTTGAGTTCAAATGCAAGGTCTAAATAATCTTTGAAGATTGCTTTCATGCTTATGGTGAGTCGTCCAATTTTGTTCTCACGATCATCAAATGGTGTTCTTACATGAGAAGAATTCACAAAGCTCTACCAGTTCATGTTTGTTGGACTCTTATTCATACTATTAAATGAGCTACTTTATTTCATTCTTGCTTATAAGCAATCTATCAAGTTTAATTCTTGCTCACAGCTATCAAATTCAATACAACTTTGCTTCTAGTCCAATTAAAGCCTCATTTTGTGTATAGATTTGATATAATAAAATTTATTAAATTAAATATGTATATCAAGTCAATAGAAATATCTAATTTTATAAGATTAATTTAAAAAATAATATAAATTATAATTTTAAGTAAATTGAAGCGTCTTGGAGGAGCGTCAACACTAAAATTGGGTCAAATCGTCCAAATAAGCTCAAATCAAGCTCAAAAGCATACATGAAGACTTGAAACTAATTGGATGATCAAGCGATCTCCAAATTTGGCTTATAAATCGAAATGACGATAAACAAATTCAATGAGCCCAAAATCACTCGAATTGAAGGTTGTTTGGATGGTCAAATCATCAAAATATTATCTTCCATCGAGAGAATCAATATGAATTCGATGAAGTGTTTTCGGATTTTGACTATAATTACCATAATGCCTTTCAGAATCCTATAAATAGGACCATATTCTTATCATGAGAGGATGAGAAAGCTAGAAGTAAACTTGAGAGATTGCTTGAAGAGAGCTAGAAGCTTGAAATCACCACCATTACGTCGATTATCATCTACTCATCCCAACCACCGCCAACAATCGTTATAACCCAACTACCACCGCATAAATGTTTTAATCTGATTATGGAACTACTATCATATTGATTTCTCAAATAGAGTTTTCTAATCCCATTGTCAAAAATATCAAAACTTTATATTTTAAAATAAATATATAGTGAAATCTTTTGTAATTAATCACTATTTATAAGTCCAAATGCTTTAGATTAATCCAATTCAACTTAAAGAAAATATTAATGCACAATACAACCTATATATTTTGATTATCAATTATTTAAATAAAGTTAAGCACAACATTGATAAAAAATCAAATATAATAGAAGGAATACTTAACATCATCATTGTTCCCTATGCTATACATTTTATCATATAACTCATCTATGTTTGGAGCATCCATGGCTAGTAAGAATTTCTTAAAAAATTTCACGTACATACAAGTGCAGAATATCTATCAGAAATTGCATATAAGTCACTACGAGATTGAATAGTTAACCAACTCATTCAACGCTCTCCAAAAGTAGATCCATAAATCACTATTTTCATTCCTAACAATTGTAAATGCTAAAGGGAATAAGCTATTACTTACTTCAATATCGATTGTTGAACCATAAATGTTTTAAGCTAAAAGGTTTTGTCCTTACAAAATGTTCAAACATATATGCATGGCTTGAATGCTCAAAACAAACAGTGAAATTATTACTAGTCAATTATTTTAATTCAATATAAAACTTGATTTCCTTACATATAATATCCCATGCTTTATTTATTGTATGATATTCTAATATTAAACTAGACTCCATCTATCCTATGATATTTTCAGGCTTTATATCTAAATGCCGATTAATTATAATTATGATATATTGACAGATGAATTTTGAAATACAATAATGATAGTTAGTATTCAAAATAGGGTGAGGATAGTGAGGGCTACCCATATTAGATATTCTCCAAGCCCCAACAATTTTTTTGAATTTTAGAAACATGTAGAAGCAATTAATAAAGTCATAATAGGTCATTATGCATCACATACTTAGCAATTAGCCTCCTCTTATTCAAAGTATTTTTCTTAGGAATTCCATATTATTTGTTATGGACCAACTAATGATCACAACTTAAAGATTAACTTTCAAAGAAAAATTATATTTCAAAGGGTTGGAATTACTCTATTATTAATCTTATCTAAATTTTTTTATTAGATGATCACATGAATTAATTCTATCTCATTCTTGTGCTAATTTGATTACATGCATGAACATGTTATTTGATATCATAGCATCAATTGTTTCAATGTTATTGAAAGCATGCTCACAAATTAGTTGAGGTCCATCATTCATGAGATTATAATTTGTCTCATCAGCATGCGTGTCAAATTCTTCATCTTCAGTATTGGAATTCATGCTAAAACCAAGATCCATTAAATCATAACATCTAGTGATGTCCTCACCAATATCTGGGTGATGCGATATTGTTGGTCTAGTTGACTACGTTTCATTGAGATGAATTGTTAATTTATATTATTGATCAAATGTTTGTGTTATCGAGATAGTATATGATCTCATGTGTCATTGTGTATTTGTAGTAAATACGTTATCATTGAATTGTGGGATAATGTGGATCGTAATATAATGCTAAGATGATAATTGCTTTAGTTTCACATATATAACTAGTGGCTATCATCTATTCATTGATAAAATGATTTCACACATCTCATCATCTGAAATTTGGGTTGCTATAGCACCACCACTAATAGGGAAATGACAAATACAGTCTATTGTTTGGATAGAATTGTCAAAATTTTAAGCTTGGGCATTTCTACATTTAAGCCTTTCTAAATTTATTGTTATTAAAAACCTGAATGAGACGATGCTTTTCCCCAACATAAGTAGAATTCCTACAATTAATTGTAAGAAGATTTACATACATACCCATAATTCTTATGAATTTACATATCTAACACCTAAAGTTAGATATTTACTTATATAACATTTTTCTATGCTTTAAAAGATGCATTTCACTAGTAAAAAGTGAGTGATAGTGATATTTTTGAAGTGATATTGAAGATTGGGATGTTATATATATAAAAATTGAAGAATCTCAACCACCAGATCTTGGAAATTTGCAGAATCTCAACCACTTTGACTTAGAATCAAATGAATTTGAATCTGATGCAAAAGTTGGAAATTTATTAATTCTCACTGCACTTACTTACAACGCCTCTCTTCAAATGAATGAACTGGTGTTACGCCTAAATTTATTGCCAACCTTTAATCCGACTCCAATTCCTCATAATTGGAAGAAACCATATATCGAGCATCCCATCTAAAAATGAAGCTTGTCAACTTGAATTTTTTGGGAATAGACTTGAACAATCTCACTTGAGACATACCACACATTGGGAAGCTTAAGATGTTTTGTGCTTACTTTTGCCTCCAATGGACTTGCCATCCTTTGGTCCTTGGAAAACCTCACCTACCTTAGCAGATTGGATTTTGGCAATAATCAATTAACAGGAGCCATTCCTTCAAATAGTGGCAATCTTAGTGGCCTAAACGGCTTGGCTCTCGACAATAACAACCTTGTAGATACTATTCCCAAAAATCTTTTAGGCATTTCTGCACTATCGCGCTATCTGGGTTTGGCTCACAACCATTTTGATGGGATAATTCCCCTAGAAGTTGGCAAGCTCGTGAGTCTCAATGTGCTAGATCTTTCTCATAATTCAAAATGATACCACAAACACTCAAAAGCTCTCAAATGTTAACCAACTCTACGGACAATAACTTGTTTTATGGCCCTATTCTCGCTATAGGTATATAAATATTAGACCTCTCTCAAAATAACTTGTTCGGGACCATTCCAAATTCTCTCCAACATCTCAACTTGCTCAACCTGTTGAATCTATCATATAGAAATTTTGAAGGTGAAGTGCCAAATGTTGGTGTTTTTAAAAATGCACGACAATCGATCTCGATGGAAACATGAGCTATGTGGAGATTCACAAACTTTACCTTCGCATGGGTGGAGGATTTTGAAAACAACAATAAAATGAATAGAAGGCTTCATCGTGTTCTCAAATTTTGTTCCCAATCCTAGGTGCACTCCGATCTTCCTATCCTTTCTTTGCTTTTTAAACTACAGTACAAAATACAACATCAGAGAAGAGAAATGCTTCACGTGGAGCAGCTATAGATGAACCATTTCCAATGATTTCTTATGCAGATTTAGTTAAAGTAACAGATAAGTTCTCTTATGCTAATCTTATAAGGAGATGAAGATATGGGTGTACGAAGGCACACTACACCAAGGCCAAACAATAGCCATCAAAGTGTTCAACCTTGACAGTAACAGAGTTTTACTGAATGTGATGCTCTAAAACATTGACAGTAATCTTGTGAGAGTCTTATCATCTTGCTCGACCATTGATTTCAATGGCAAAGATTTTAAATCTCTTGTATTTGAATTCATGCTGAAGGAAACTTAGACACGTGGCAGCACCGAGGAGATTCGACTAATGGAGGAGTTTTTCTTCACCTAGAACAGAGGTTGAACATTGCCATTAATGTCACTGAGGCTTTGGAATATCTTCACCATTGTTGTAAGCCACCTATTATTCACTGTGATATGAAGCCAAGCAACATCCTACTTGATGAAGACATGATAGCTCATGTAGGAGATTTTGGGCTAGCAATCATTATTTTTTGAATCTATAAGCATACCTCTCCAAAATTCAGATAGTAAGAGTTTGATTAAAGGAACTATTTGTTATGTTGCCCAAGGGAGTACTTTTCTAAGCATTATGATATACTTAAACTGAATTCTTCAACTTCCTTGAATTGTTAGGAATAGAAAACCAAAAAAAGACTTATAAGGATCAAAACTATGCAAACAAATAAAGTTAAAAGACATACAATTGCTGAAAGTTCTCCATCTTACTTACATAATATGGAATAGGAGCCCATCCATCTAGCTCAGGTGATGTCTATAGCTTTGGAATCATACTATTAGAAATGCTCACCATAAGGAGGCCTATTGATGCTATTTTCAAGGATGACTTAAACCTTCATAATCTCATCGCACGGCTTACCCCCATTGGTTAACTAATATTTGATCCTAAAATATCGTTGAAGAACAACAAGATGAAATGAGCGTTTGGAAGAAGCAAGAAGAAACTATAGCAAAAGCATCATAGAGTGCTTGCATTCTATAGAGGTTGGCCTTTCAAAGTACTTCTCCGATCAAAGGCTATGCATGAGAGATGTTGGAGCAAAATTGCATGCAATTAGAGTTACTATCGTTAATCCAAAGGTGAGGAGGAAGCCTTTGAGGAGATAAACAAGCTGCAATAGCATCTTATGGTTAACGAATATTTCATTCCACTTTATATATACCAAACATACAATCAACTCATATATATATATATATATCTCAGTGCAAACAATAAATTTTATTAAATAGACAAGTCGCAATCTTTCAAAATTCAAGCATCGATTTTATGTAATATAATTTTGTTGTATTGTCATATAAGCATTATACAACATAGCATTATAATATCAAATGATGCTAGAGTTATCGGGTTGCTTGTTGATAGTACAATTAACATTTCTATTTTTATTATCTTATTTTATCCTAAAAATTAAACGAAACTAAATTTTTTGAGCAATTTAATTTGATTTTGAATTTAATAATTTGGATTTTGATTTTAATTCAAGAAAACTTTAGTTTTTGATTTTTGGATTTGTTTATTAAAAAAAAATTTTTGATGGATGAAAATAAATCAAACTTATTTAATAGCATGATAAAATTTTTATAGCCATCATAAAATTTTGAAATATTTTTAGTGCATGAAAGTATATATATATATTATAAATAATTTTTAAATTAGTAAACTTAAATTTATTCAAAATCAAACTAAAATAATTGAACAAAAATTATTATTTGATTGTACAAGATAATAAACTTCATTAATCACAAATACATTGCATTTTGTGATAGTAATTTTTGCCATTGAGAGCATTTGATAACTGACTATTTTTTTTAAGTGAAAAATGTGAAAACATTTTAGACTTTTTAAGATTTATTTGATACATATGAAGTGACCATGACAAAAATAATATTTGATTAAATAATAATTTTGGTGATCACATTAGTCAAAAGTTAAAATAATTGTAATTAAATATAACCCTTTTCAAGATTTTCATACTTACATCGTAATTTTTGTTTCTTGTTACATAGAAGCGCCGATTAATGTAATCTTCTTTCTATCTTTAGTTGAGCTGATCTCGAACTCATCGTATGAGCTCGACTTATGCTTGAGCTTGAGTCTGAGTTGGTCATTAAATAGGTGAGCTAAGCTCAAGTTAACCTTAACTAGAGCTTGATTTGCCTCATTTACACATCTAAGAGGGAGGGTACTACCCATTTAAAAAGAAAAATTTACTTTATATGTAGCATAATTCTCATAATTGAAAAAAAAATTATTGATACTTATTTCGGGAGAAGTTAATTTACTTGAGTTCAGTTTAAATAAAATTTTTCTCTTATGTATTTGTTGATTATTTATTGAAATTTAATGCTAATGAAATTTTTTTGATTAACCAGAAGACAAAATTTTGATGGAAACACTATTTTTAATTTTTTGCTATTTCAAAATTTTAATAATTTTAAAACAATGGTTGGTAAAAAATGTGTGAGAATCTATGATACACTTGATACATCCTCGAAAATTAATCTGACACGAATCTCAAGGCATTTTGAAATGCTTGATCTAATCACCATTTCAGGAACTTAAACATAGTCTGCGATGAGACGAACATAGCAACATCAGCATAGTTCCGAGCTGAATTTCGGATCAAGCTATCGCATGAAAATGGATCACGATCCGCCAAATGGTCACCAAACGACATATTTATAAGGTCGGCGCTCGTCAAGGCGAATCCAACGAATCCAAGATCACCCAATTCGACATCATTAAGGCACCCGGATCATCAAAATACACCGTCGTCATTGAGGGATCGCCAGGCCGTCAGATGGGGTGTTGAGTTTTCCACGCATTTACAAGGCTGCCACTCCCAAAATCTATAAATAGAGCCTCATTCTCACCTTAGGGGACCTCGATTGGAAGACCGAGAGCTCGAGAACCACCTCGACGCCACCGACGATCTATCCACCACCACCAGTCAAGATCGGGAGCTTCGAGAGATCGCCCCAGAGGACTAGAAAAGATCGGTTCGCTCTTTCTCCCGATCAAGAGGTTGCTCCCGGAAGATCCGTTCGCCGCTTTTGGGAAACTTCTCCTTGGGTTGGAGTTGACCATATTGTATTTTTCTACACTGAATATTGTTTCGCTTTGTAAACACCTTCTTCTCCGAACTAGCGTAAGGACCATATCTTTTGAACACATAGTGAAAGTTCTGGTGCAAGGCCCGTGGTTTTCCCTTAACGGGTTTTCATGTATAACCCCGTGTTCATATCCCTGCTTGTGTGTTGGATAATTTTGGGCTCTGACGAAGATCTCATCTAGGAATAAAATTCTCTAGCACGCAGTTTAGCCGTCTGGAATCTCGTTCCCCATTGCTATATCTCCAATATGGTTGGTAAAGCGGGGTTTGCTCCAGCGCTCCTCATTCTCAGGATCAAGGACGCCAAGTCTCCAACACTTCTCTACATAATAGACTTCTGTCCCCAGGTGAGGGTCCGTCAGGCCCCTCTTTGGAAGATCGCGTTCAAAGGATGGAGGATTCCCAGAACGAAATTCTTCGACTCCTGTGAGAGGACCGGCAAAACGTTCCAACATGCCTGGAAGAGCCCACGGGTTCCGCATCGGCATAATCCATTTCTTCACGAGAATGATTGCAGGAATGCGGATCAACAAGTAGAGAACCCTTGGCACCACATCCGGATCGAACTTACGGATACCGCCGTTCTACTCACCCCACACGAATGGCTCACCGTATCGGTGAAACTCCATCACCTTATACGATGAACTACGACGGTGCGAGAAGAGTTCCGGCAAACAATCAATGATCCATTCTCCCGCCTCTTCCTTCCTGGAGATCATCTCGCATCCTAATTCAAGCTTCCGCATGGACCCTACGATGGCACAGATCCGTCGAGCATATCGATCACTTTCGAGCGATCATGCACATTCGCAAATGACTCTCTTGTGTCATTCCCGGCGACTCTCAAAGGACAGCTCGTGCAGTTCTATTCACTCGCTAAGGGTCCATCCGATCATTTGGAGAGCTTCCGATTTTTTTGCAGGTTCACGGCAAACAAGAGAATCGTGATTCATCACATCTCTCCGGAATCCGCCAGAATGATGGAGAGTCCTCAAAGAATACTTCCGGAGGTTCTCCTCGGCTGCATACCGAGGAGTAGATCCAGAACTTTTGAGGTGCTTCTCGGAGGACTCCGGCCAGGATACTTCTATTCATCATTAATGCGGGAGACAGTCCATTCCTATGCTAACCCGGTCCACCGAATAGAGGCACAAATCTCCGCTGACGAAGCTATCAGTGCTCATCGACAGCTTTGAACCACCAAGCGACAGCGGAAGAAGGTTCCCAAAGATGATGTTCAAACATCTCGAAGAGAGGCGAAGAAGAGGAGAACCTCGGAAGTATTCGAGACCTCCATCATTAATCGGAGATAGTCCATTCGTATAGCACAAATCTCGACATCGCTCATCAGAACCATAGCAGGTTCCCAGATGATGTTCACATCTCGAGAAAAGAAGAGGCACGTCAAACCTCCTCGGCGACCTAAGGATGACTGAGGAAATATATCAACATGTCATCGAACATCTACTATTAAAGATCGGCGACAATGGAAATCAAGAGAATTCACTTTCACCAGAGGGCACACCAGAAGAGTGCCACCAACCGAAGGAGAGAGATTGAAAGACTAATACGTTATCAGGCCGTTTTATACAAAACCAACCCGCTGTCATCCAAATCGGGGCAACAACTGAGGAACATGGCGGTGAGATAGAAACAATTGCGGGAGGGCTGTTATCTCAGCCAAATATTCATTGCCGCCTTCAAGAGCCGAAGAAGTCTCGGGTTGACCATTCTATCACCTTTGATGATTTAGATCTAGGGGCTTATCCCACATCAAGATCCCCTTGTCATCAGTGCAGGGGTCGGTGATCCATGCTTCAATATTAAAAGGATATTGATCGACAATGGGAGTTCGGTTGATGTTCTTTTTTACTCCACTTTCCTCAACATGGGTATAGAAAGAGAGAAGCTTCAACCCGCGGCCGGTCCATTGTATGGATTTGATAATCGACCGGTATTAGTGGAAGGGACAATCGCCTTCCCGTAACTCTTGAGGAATTTCCGACACCCACTTGCAATTTATTGTGTAGTCAAGTCTGAGTCCGCGTACAATGCAATATTTGGGAGACCTCTCCAGTCTATATTCGGCGCAGTCACATATGTGCCTCACCTCAAGATGAAATTCCGACACCGGGCATCGGTGGTAAGTGGGAATCAACAGATAACTGGCGTCTTATATCAAGCAAGCTAACCATTTACGTGGAACCCTCAACATCGAGAACTTGACCTACGAGATGAGGATGCCTCGAAGGGCTTCTCCTTGAAGATGTAATTTGTCTTCCTATCTCGGTTGATCCATCGCGAAGGTGAAGGTGGGATCGTTGTCGCCTCGAGAAAATCGTAGATTTTCTCGCGTAAAATCAAGATATCTTTGCACGAGCGCATCGATACGGCATTGACCCAGTCATTACACTCCCTCAAAGTTGACTCAACCTACAAGCCGTGATACGAGAAAAGAACCTTCACGCGCAGTCATAGAACAAGAAATCACCAAACTTACGGAAGTCAAATTCATTCGAGAAGTCTACTACCCCACGGTTGGCTAAGCGTAGTGTTAGTCAAGAAGGCCAACGTTCTGGAGAATGTGCATCGACTACGACCTTAATCGCATGCATGAATAGCTTCCCCTTCCTCGTATCGACCAACTAGTTGATGCGACATCGGGATCGAGTCTTTGAGCTTCATGGATGCCTATTCTACAATCAAATCGGGATGAACAAATAGATGAGGAAGCAACATCCTTCCAAACAGATAAGGGACTATCGCTATCATGCCATTCGACTAAAAATGGAGCAACATATCAACGCTTATGAATAAGATCTTCAAGGATCTTATAGGCACAATATGGAGGTGTATGTTGATGATATCGGTGAAGAGCTTGGAAATATCACGATATTTCGATCCTGCTGCTTTGACATTCTTCGACACTACAAGATGCGGCTCAAGCAAGTGCATTTTGGAGTTTCCTCGAAATTCCTAGGCTTCATGGTCATGGTCAGCGGGATAGAGGCCAACCAAGAAGATAAAAGCACTCAAGGACATGTCACCTCCAAGAACGATCAAGGAAGTCCGCGTTTGACGGAAGGATTGCGGCTTTATCGATTCTTGGCCCTTCGAGATAAGTATCTACCATTCTTCAAAATCTTAAGGGGTGCACGAGGAAATGGATTCCGGTGATGACGAATGTCGGGCTTTTGAGCAACTTAGTCTATTTAGCTTCCCCTCTATCAAAGCCTATCCAAGGAGAGAAGTAGCATCTATCTTGTTTCTTTCTCATGCCGTAAGCTCCGTCACGTCTGAGGAGAATTCATTACGCGACCCATTTATTATGTCGCAAAATTCCTTTCGATCTGGGCGCTATCCACTAGCGAAGGCGGCTGGCGTATTCTTACGAAAATTACGACCGTACTTTCAGGCCCACACCATCAACGTCTACACTCATCTTCCATTAAGAACTATTCTGCAAAAGCCTGATGTATCTGGAAGGTTGATGAAGTGGTCGGTCGAGCTTGGAGAGTTTGACATCCATTTTCTTCCGCACGATATAAAGTCACAAGTGCTCGTGACCGTTGTAGAATGTACCATCCCATCACCACGACAGATCATTCATCACTCCATGACAAATCAATGGACATTATATGTTGATGGAGCTTAGTCCGGTGCGGGGCGAATTTTGCTTATCTCCCAAGTAAAATAACTTTAGAGTAGCCGACTAAAGTTCCCACAATAATGTCGGATGAGGCCCTTGGCGGGTAGGCTCGCCATTATGTGAGGTCCGAACTTAGCCATCTACACGACTCACGACTTGGGCCTCAGTTGAAGGAGACTTCGATACAGTCATCCGCTTGCTCGATGCTCTTTTGGCAAAGTCACTTCTTGCCGTCGAGACCCATCGATAACTCATATTCTAAAGGCGAACAAGCGGATGCCCTCTCCAAGTTAGCCACAACAACGGGAGATCTTTTCAAGAGAAAATACATGAGGACATCCACTTTCCCGGTATTCAAGGCCCGCGGTGATACAATCTCTGGAGGACCCAAAAGAATCTTCATGGATTGACCCGATCATGTCCTTTCTTCAAAGCGGGGCCTTGCCAACAGACCCCACCGATGCTATCCGTCTCCGACGTAGAGCACTGAACTTCACCATAATCGGTGATGAACTCTACAAGCGGTCCTTCTTAGGGCCCTATTTAAAGTGTCTACCACCTTCGGAGGCTAACTATGCAATGCGAGAGGTTCATTCAGGAATTTGTGGTGAACATTTGGGAGGAAAAGCCCTCGCCCTCAAAATCATGAGGCAAGGTTTTTTCTACAATGAAGAAGGACGCATTGGAGTTTGTAAAGAAGTGTAACAAGTGTCAGTTACATTCCAATCTCACTCATACACCATCTGTAGAACTCACCACAATCCAGAGCCCGTGGCCCTTTGCTCAATGGGGGATCGATATAATGGGACCCTTTCCCATTGCCACTGGGCAACGAAAATTCATAATCTTGGCCGTTGATTACTTCAAGTGGGAAGGCGAACCCGCCAAAATCACCAAACAAATGCCGCAATTTGTGGAAAAATATTATTTGTCGTTTGACATTCCAAAAAATCATCACCGATAATGGGGCCAGTTCACGAAAGACATTCACATCTTTCGCGAGTCGCATATCCGTTAATCCACATGGTATCCCATCCACGGGCAAATGGGGCAAAGGACAATACTAAGAAAAGACCACGGCCCGAACCATGGGGCAATGGGCGAACTATCCAATGTTCTTTGGGCTTACCGCACTACATCAAACCCCTGAGAAAGCGCATAATCGTGTTTGGGCGAAATTATTCCGGTCGACATGGGGTCCGACCTGAACCCATAACTTTGCGACGAACGCGATAAGCGATTCCATCCGGATCTCCGCAAGAGACCGCGACATGTCGGACTCGAATGGCTTCCTCGAAAGGATTGCTCGAGGTTTCAAAGGGTAAAAGCCGATATCTGTTGGGGACCTCATCCTCGAAGTCTCGGGAAAAGGCCCACACAAACTCTCACCGCTTTGGGAAGGCCATGTGGTGGTGTCTAAAATCAAGCCCGCACGTTCAAGCTTAAGGATAGTATGGGAAGACTCTCCACGCACGGCTACAAACCTCCAAGTACTACCGGTGTATCGCCTTTTTTATTCTAGTTAATGCGGAAAAATATTATCATCGTGTATGTTTGTATTGCAATTGTTGTTATCGAATTAAACATTTATCGATACTCGTTTGTCATACTTATTGTCCAACCTTGGCATCAAGTTGTTTGGATTTATGTTTCTATCTATGTTAAAGTTCTCATACTTATTGTGACTTTTCTTGCTTATGCTTGCATTTTAAAACACCGACTCAAGAGATCATATATTGTTGTATCTCATTCGTGGTAAGATCGATCCCGTGGATTCGATCTTCCTATCTGAGTTAACATCGTCGAGTAACGCCTCGATAAACAACCTTGGATAAGTTGGCAATCCTCTATAGCCTACAACTTTCTCCATAACAGTTAACATCATCGAGTAACGCTTACACAACCTGGATAGATCGAGGTCATAGTGGACTTCGACCTCTTCCATAGTTAACGTCATCGGTAACACCCGAGCAACCAATAGTCAAAATCCTCAGTCAATTAGATCTTCTCTAGTTAACATGGTATCTCGATAAACAACCTTGGATAAGTTGGCAATCCTCATAGACTACAACTTTCTCCATCAATTAACATCATCATCATACACTCGATAGATCGAGAGGTTACGAGAACCTCTATAAATATATTCTGCGTTTGTCATCAAGTAACGCTCGGTAATGATCTTGAATAGATGAATTACCCAAAATTCCGATGATCTCTTCTGAATCTTTATCATCGAGTAGACACACAACTAAATATTCACAAACAATTTTTTGATTGTTAATACTTCTGAACATACAAGTACAATCAATAAATAATATACACAACAATGCAACATAAAGGATTCTACAGTCTTGATGGTCGGTAGATGATGAAAAACTATCGAGTCATCCTCACGTCGCTAGAAGGTCGGGGAAGCTAGGCTGAGAAAGGACCTCAACACCGACTCTACTGCGATCATGGCGTGTCCCCTTCAGAAACCTCGGATGAAGCCTTCATCAACGCCGCTCCAAAGCCTTCACCTCTACATCATACACGTGGTCTCGGCCTCACGAGCGATCTGATGATACTCTTGAAGGCGAGTTCTTGAAGTCCTCCACGACTGCGATCCGCTCCGCTTCTACCCGAGATAAGGCGACCTCTTTCTCTCGAGCGCGTAACTCTCGGTTCTTTGCCTCAAGACCTGAAACCTTCTCATAAAAGATCTTCAGATCCTTTGCGCAACCTGTTCTAGCCTCCACTAATTCATCCAGTCCGCTCAACTTCGGCGAAAAGAAAGAGAAGTCGGAGTAACTCGGTCTGCATTCATCAAGTTGATTCTCCAACACGGACATCTCTTTTACTTTCTCCACATCTTCTTATATTCACCATGGAGAAACTTGACCTTCACGAACTCAATTCCGGTCATTCAAAATGTTCATTTTGAAGTCAAGTTCTTGCTTCGATATCAAATAAGAAAAATTACGTTAAAGCATGGGAAATAAAAGATGATGAGCATAAGAAGGATTGTTACGTTCTTGACATCGACGCCTCGCAGAATGATTCAACACGTCCTCAGGAATGAAGATCCTTGGGGGACGACTACTTGAAGGGCCCGATTCTTTTCGGGTATCTGATATCACCATCACCTCTTCGCTCCTTTTCGCGGGTCATACAGGAAGAAGGCAGTGCTGGGAGATGGTGGGAAACCTCGCATTTGGGCTTTCTCATGGCACAGCATGGGCCCTTGGATGAATAGAAAGCCGCCCTCGAACAAAGATTCCTCCGCACAAATCATCGATATATCGAATCTCAAATCGAAGATCTTCAATATTACGGAATTTGGCGTCCAGGATATCTTCATCCCAACACAGGGGAATGGGTAAATCTCGCTTTCCCCATTTCTGAAGACGATCATTCTTCACAAAAGAATCGCTTGCCCAACTCTTGGGAGAATCGCCTTGTGGAGATCAAGTAGTGACTCTGCGGTGTCGACCATGTGCATCATGTAAACTTGCACATCAGGGTAATCGATAGTCAAAGGTCATCCACGAAAAGACTATAAGTCCCATCCGCGATCGTCATTGCCACGCACGGCGGAAATGCAAACCTATCTTGACAAAATGGCGATCATCTGGGGGATGGAAACAATCCAGCGCCCAAACTCATCTAGTAAATGGTGAAATACCCTGGCGGAGATTGGGCTCTCGACTTCTTGGACACTTAAGAACCAAATCATTGAGGAAAATAATATTTTTTCGAAGACGATCAATGTGTCTCCGTGATCGGCGACTCCACGAATCTTGATCCTCCCATTTTTAGAAGGTTCCCTGCGTTGCCGTTACAAGGGTGGGACGTGTCTCTTTCAAAGATTCTCACCCATCACAAACTCCCCGGGGAGGCTATGCACTCAGCTTGGTGGGGATGAGAGGTAAGGTTGATCAAGAGTGCCCAAACTCACCGGGGAGGCTATGCACTGAGGAGGAGGTGGGTGCCCAAACTCCCACCGGGGGAGGCTATGCACTAAGGAGGTGGATCAAAGAGTGCCCAAACTCCACCGGGGAGGCTATGCACTCTAAGAGGAGGAAGGTGGATCATGTGCCCAAACTCCCAGGAGGATGCACTGAGGGAGGTGGATCAAAAGAGTGCCCAAACTCCACCAGGGGAGGATGCACTCTAGAGGAGAAGGGAGATGAGAAAAGTGTGCCTTCTCCCTTAGCCAGGGGTTTTATAGACCCTCTAGGGCAAAAGCGTAAACCCAAAAAAAGCTCAAAACCGCTCAAAACCATCATTGGACGTGGGCATCCAGAACCCTTGGCACCCATGGCAGCCTGTACATGCATGTAGCCTTGTGCCGTGAACACCAATCAGATCCGGTCATGCCGCTTGACCTCGGTAGAAGCACCGCAGCGGGCCATAGCATGCAGAAAAGCAGTCTCGGGCCCCGAAGCCGATAACCGCGACCAGTAGACCCTTCCAGCCACGCCGACCGCGACCCGCCAGCGTGATCAGCCGCGCCGACCGCTCCATCATTCAGCACCGAGCCCGTCATGACCAACCCGCAGCGGCGTGCCGTAGTATACCAGCCAGCGTATATCTGTGCGTATCTTCTAGCCCCATGAGCCATAACTGTTTGCACGGATGGATCCGTAATCTCGCGCAGGTATACTATCGCATTTCGCCATGACTTCCGGTTATAATAATATTGTACTCATGAAGATTTGTTCTCTCAATCGATTGATGGACTCTCAATTTCATTGAAGAATTTGCTATTTTCAAGTATTTGACATATATTTTTGGATGAATGAGATAATGTCACCCAAAATAGAGCGATACATCCTCGGAAAATTAATCGATCAAACGAATCTCAGGCATTTTTTGAAATGCTTGATCTAATCACCGATTTCAAGAAACTTATAGTCCGGAGTCTCGATGAGGCGAACATGACATCAAGCTAATCGGTAGAGCTTCGAATCGACTCGGTCAAACTATCGAACATGAAAATGGATCTGATCCGCCAAATGGTCACCAAAAGCGACATATTTATAGTCGGTCGGCGGCTTCGTCAAGGCGAATCCAACGAATCAAGATCACCCAATTAAATCATTAAGACACGGATCATCAAAATACACCGTCGATCGGATCGCCAGGCGTCAGATGGGAGTGGTTGGAGTTTTCCGCAATTTACAAGGCTGCCACTCCCAAAATCTATAAATAGAGCCTCATTCTCACCTTAGAGGGGCCGAATCGATTGGAAGAGAGCTCGAGAACCAGGTCGACCCAGGCGACGATCTATCACCGCCACCACCAGGTAGTGAAGATCGAGGAGCTTCGCCCTTGGAGATGCTTGAGGACTAGAAAAGATCGGTTAGCTCTTTTCTCACGAAAATCAGGTTGCTCCCGAAGATCCGTTCTTGCCGCTTTTGGGAAACTTCTCCCTTGGGTTGGAGTTGGCCGTATTATATTCTACACTCGGAATATTGTTTCCTTTAAACACCTTCTTCTCGAACTAAGCGAGGAAGTATCTTTTGAACACATAGTGAAAGTTCTGAGGCAGGCCCGTGGTTTTCCCCGGGTTTTCCGTATAACCTGTGTTCATATCCCTTGTGTGTTGGATAATTTTTGGGCTACACGAAGATCGCATTCTGGGAATAAAATTCTACAACACGCCACTCTTCAAAAATTAGGCGTCGGTGTTTTCTAAAGTGGACGACTCGACATGTCAAACACGGAGTGTCTATTAAAATAATATTAAAAAAATTAAAAGGCGTTCTAAATAATTGAATTAAAATTATATAAAATATTTTAAATATAGTTTGTTATATTTTATATTAGTGTAGAGAGTTTAGGAAATTTAGAAAATGAGATTTGAGCTAAAAAAGAGAATAATATGATATATTTATTATAATTAATTAAAATTATAAAAAATTATAATTAAATTTATAAATTTAGAATTGATAATAAATTTTATTCATTAAAATTATTAAAGTATAATAAAATAAATTACTTAAGTAATTAATTTAAAATTTTTAATTAAATGATTAATTTTTATTATTTTTAATAATTTATCTATTTAATTTATATATATAATTCTTAATTATTATTATAATGCCGTGTCCAACGCATGTCCGTATTCCATACTTTTAAAAATAAAAGTATCCTATGTTCGTGTCGTGTCTTATTGGGTGCATCATAGGTGAGAATAAATAGATTCATTTTAAATACAAAAATAATTAAATCTCTCTCTCTCTCTCTCTCTCCTAGCGCATGTGCAGTATATCTGTAAGCTTTTGTGCCTATATATACCATTTGATCATTTTGAAATGATAATCCTCATTATTTGAATATAAAACTCTCCGATATGCCAGTTTTTTACTCATTTAATTTCTTCTAATCTTGATCATGTTCACTTCCATTATTTTTAAAATTTTGTTGGCCTAAAATTTAAAATTCTATAGAAATTAGAATTTATTTTATAATTCACGTTTAATTAAATATTAATGTGATATATAATTCTTAATAATATCATAAATACTTATATATATTTTTTAATTTAATTTTATTTTTTAAATATTTAAATACATACGAAACCATTTTAAAATATTTAAGTTTTCTTTGATTTATATTAAATTTTTTTTTTTTGAGAAATCTTATATTCAAAATTTGTTAAAGGAAAGACTTTTATTTTTTTTCAAAAAAATAAGTGCAATAAAATAAATGTGATTGTTTTGATGAGTATATTCTAAATATCTGAATTTATTATTATTATTATTATTTGTGCGTATTTGGATCTGTAAAGACTATGTGGCTACCCAAATTTGATGTATTTCAAAACATTGAAATTATATTAAAGAGGGAATTCAAATATTTTAAATTTTAAGTTGCATTTATTTTTCTCTTACCAAATATTAGGATTTTAAAATTCCTACATTCCTTACATAACTCACTTAAAATTCTTTCAATGGAATAAATAGCCAATAAATTAAAGGAAGATTTACACACATATCACATAGGCAATTCTTATGTAATTAAATATTTAACACCTAAAATTAAATATTTACTTATTTAATACTTTTTAAGCTTAAAAGGTGTATTTCACTTTTAAAAAGTGAATGATAATAATATTTTTGATGTGATATTGAAGATTGAAATGATATATATATATATATATATATATATATATATATATATATATATATATATATATATATATATATATATATATATACATATATATACATATAGATATATGCAAAAAATAAATAAATTTAGATGTTAGATATGAAAATACATAAGAATTGTGTTGTATGTATGTAAATTCTACATAAATTAATTTATCTTTGTAATATTATTTTTTCTCAAATAATTCAACCATCAATTTTAATTAATTTATATATAATTGTAAAGATTTTTGAAGGGATAATATAGTGTAGAAAATATAAATTAAATCTTTAAATAAAATATTGATGAAACCTGCGAAGTGTAATTTATGGGCCTTTAAACTATATATTTTTAGGGCAAAATAGATATTTAGTTCAATAGCATTACCCATGGATTCAAAATTGGACTAATCCTCTAGTCGATTTTATTTAAACTTAAAATCGATTATGCTTATAGTTAGTCGGAATAAGTCAAAATTGATGATTGAATTGAAAAATCAAGAGATTGATGATTCTATTTGAATTTTTGATGAATTGTCAGATTATAATATTAATCAATACATAATTTTTTATATTTTAATTAAATAATTCAAGTAAAAATTTTAGAGTAAAATAACTACATAATTCTATATATTTTAATTTTTAAACTCCCAAATTTTTGAAAGCTTTGTCTAGCCGACCATCGTAACTAGCTTGATTTCTTGACACATTGATATTGCATCCATCGATGACCTTCCCCAGATGACTAATCACCCTCTGCAGTTCAAAGAACATGGTTGCTTGTGGGCTTTGAAGATTAGCCATCGACCTCTCACATTGAAGAGAGTATGATTTAAAGATGTCAGTGTAAATCTCAGAAGGAAGATGGAATAGTAGATATGCCTTTGAGCTCATTTAGTGAGGACTTTAGATATGGTTCCAGGCTTCCTATAGGCACAAGCACTTATAGTTAATTACCCCTCTCAATGCTGAGAGAACTTTTGATTAAGGCTAGTTGTTAGGTCGCTTAATGCGTAGCGTATAGTAGCAGCATGTGGAGTTTCAAAATTAGAATTTATGAAATTCATCATTTTAACTTAAAGCGGATGGTTGGAGGAATGATGATGTGCCTGATCTAGATCCCATGGGTATGTCATCTGTCATGTCTAGTCTTCTTAGCCGAGGAGGTAGGCCAACTTGTGATAATTGTTAGCGGTCATGGGTTGCATCAGAAATCCTTGTAGACTTGAGATGTGTTTGTCTAAGGAGACTGGCTTAAGTCTACCTTATCTGGCAGAGGGCTTTTTGCCCTATAAATTAAACCCTATGATTCATAACTCAAAGGACAGAGCCATTGGGGAGCATACAGGCTACATTCGTGATCATAATATAATGGTGTCATTTTGCGGCAACCACCCGATCAGAGGACTCTGGTCATAACTGCAACATGTGTGGAGCCTACTGGCCAAACCATGCAGTCAGAGGACACGAGCCACATCCTTACTAACATGAGATTAATTGAGATTGAATATACAAATATACCTGACTTGACATTAGCTCCTTTGTAAGCTAGAGTTTTTTTTAATTTTTCACTATGGTGTTTGTTTTTGGTTTTGGTGCTTTGTGTGTATATTTGAGGGGACACTATGCAGATCTGCAAATGTACTTATTAGGGGTGTATGACATTAAGAATAGTATACTATCTCGAGAAATAGAAGTCATAACCATATAAGACCTAATAAGGACTCTAAGGCATGATGGGTCTTTGAATATACTAGATTTTTCCCCTTCTTTACATAGAAAGGTAAAGCAGGATTTATTTAATCTGAGTTTGTTAAGTTCTCTATCGAGGCAAGCCTCCATAGTTAATTACATCTTAAGGAAAGTGAATCTCTTAAGAATACTCTCAATTAAAGTAGGCGATTGTTGTCTCCAAAGAATTCAAAGATATGACTATCAAAGGATTAGTTGTATTTTTGAAAATCAAGTGGGAGAGATCAAAAAAGAAGAGTTCTTATCGAAACCAAAGGAGATGAGTAGGGAGTGCTTATGATACTAGGAAGCCTAGTGAGTATTCCAATCTATCATATGGTTGGGCTTTATATATTTGAATTTGAAGAGATTTATTTGTTTATGTGGAGTTTTTATTAGAAATCTACGACTTATAATTCCACAATACAAGATTGTGAAAATGCTTAAGAGATGAGGATTTATGCTTGTAGCCTGCAAAGGAAAACATCAACCTCAGATCCTAAATCTAGGGAGCTTTGGTGAGGGCCAAAGCATGACCTAAATCTAAGATGAAAATGGGTATATGGTTTATTTTCATAAGAGAATAAATCACCCGATTATTGGACTTATTGCGCTTAGTGTGGCAGCCAACTAACTCCTCATATGCTTTAAATCCATGTAGGCAAGTCTTATGCTTTGCAAGATGGTTAGACTGTTATTTATTTAGAAGAGAAACTAAGTTCTTAAACTCACTCCATGAGAGACTAGATCATGAAGGGCATGAGTAATCTAATGCAAATTTTAACAAGTTTTATTTGATTTTGGACTTTTTGTTTTGACATAGGCTATATAATTTTGTATGCCTAAATGCATGAGAAATTTGATTATGGGCTAAATCACAAGAGAAAGAGGTGCCTTTCCATCAAAAGCTCTTACAGGTTAAACCTTTATTCTCTAGCACAGATGGACGCCCTCTCTTAACAAGAGTGGAAAAATATGACATGCATGACATTATACATTCAATCATCCAGCTAAGGGGTTGCTAAACATTTTATTATCTTGATTTAATTTCTAAGCTTTTATGTGAGGTCATGAATTATTTTAAAATTTTAGTTATGAGTTGTTTATGGGATAGAAAAATTATTTTTATCCTAAGGGCCTAATCTCATCTAGGCCACACAACATTCACTAATCATAAAGAAACTATGAAGAGACATGCTATTTCTAATGCACAAGCTAAACAAAATATCAAACAATTTTATGAAGCTTTCGCAAAAGAATGAAAGGCCGGTGCAGTCGGGTACTGGCGTACAACCCAAAAAGAAATGTGGGTAGTCGAGCTACCCTTATACATCTTCGTATAATGAAAGAATATTATAATTATGAAGTGATAAGTGTTATGGGGGTCTTCATTCTTCATCCTCCATTCTTCACTCGTTATCTTTCATTCCTTCATTTTTTTATTTGCTCCATTTCTTTCTTTCTTTTGGCTTGATTGGGATGCAGCTTGCTCCAAAGGCATCACATGATATATAAGACATAGTCTTATAACCAATGTTCACCCTAATCTCCCATAACACTTATCCTAATCCTAATGCAAAAATTACATTAAAAAGAAGGAAAGTAAATCTAGCTACACCTATAAAATAAATGTTAGCTAAATACACCATACAGAAGCAGTTATGAGAATAATTTGGACTTAGCAACCCGCACATGGGTAACCAAGTCCATCTATCCTAACTTTGGCTATGCTTAAGGGTATAAGCAACCTACACAGTAAAAAGTATTTATATTTTTATTACAACACCCCTTAAGCACAATCCCCTGTAGAAAGCATGACTAGGCTAATATCGATCTAACATCCAGACTACGCACATATACTCTAATATCCAGTTTAAAATAATACATCACAAAACCAAACATTCATCAAACCATGCACCGCTCTAATGTAAAGCTAGAAATGGTGATTTAGCCTAATGTGCATGTGTTAAGGTTTGTGTGGTATGTCCTAACTAGGTTTTAGAATTATGATTTGCTATGTGTGAGGGATTTAATTTATAAAGGGTTGATTTCCCTTTAAGTGGTTTAGTTGATTTGGAGATTTTACTTAATATTTTTATTTTATTTTATGTAGCCTACACTTAGCAACTAAGTGTTATGAAGAGAAGAAAGAGAGAGAGTCTATCTTTTATCCCTACCCTAAGTTATTTCTAAGGTAAGTTAATTAATGAATTTCCCTTAGTGAATAGTTTATTATGTGTTTTAATTAACCCTAAGTTTAGGTTCATTGTAAATATCTCTATTCAATAAGAAAGACATCTTAAGATTAATTAGGATGGATTACTATCACATAACACACACCCATTCATTTTTTCCCATCATGTATATCATGCATATGAATAATCCAAAGCATGCATATACATGTAATGTAAATCTTAGCACACTTTGATGATGAATGCAAACAAGTGTATTTGAATTTAAATATTTCATTTTTATTGAGTTATGAATGCATGTCTTTGTTATGTAGAAAAGAGGGATTTTTCATCCATTAGCTAAATACACATTCACATGTATAAAAGTTATAAGAGAGTATGACACCATTGTTTTTTTACAGAGGTACAAGACTAGCTTAGCTACTTAAAGCCTCACAGGATGTCCGGTAATATACCATTTTTCTTAGATACATGTAAATGTATGAATAACTATAAGGATAGAAAAATCCATGTAAAAGTTATGTTTTCTTTATTTGATTTTTTATTCTCTATTCATTGGCCACATCACACATGCATATCTATAAGAGATTTAAGTGAGTACGACACCATTGTTTCTACACCAGGGATGTAAGGTACAAGACCTACTTAGGGCTACTTAAAGCATCACAGCCCCGGGATGTCCAGACTAATATACCACTTTTCTCAAATACATATGAATGTTCAAAAGAACCAAATGAATAGGTAATCATGTAAGAAATTATGTTTGATTTGGTTGTATGATTTACATATGTAATATGAAATTCTTCCTAAGTCCTAACATGGAGATGCATAGGAATAGATTTAGACAAGTGTTATGTTCTTTTTAAATGAATTATACACTTGCAAATCCTATGTGAATCCATGTTAAAGTAGGGAAAAAGAACTTCACATTACACATCTTACACTACCATCACATGCAAGCTTATAAATATTTGTAATTAGCATTACTTCATTTATAATAATTGATATATAAGTTTTGAAATTAGTTTTTAGTTTAATAGTGATAATAGCCACTCATATTCTTAATTTAAGTCAACAAATGCAATTATCCATAGAAAAACATTTTATTTAATTAATTTTCAAAAGAAAAGAATGCATGATTTCATATAGCAAATAATATTTAGCATGATTGGAAAGAAATAAAGGAATGTAAACACATTATTTTATTCATCCCAATTAATTCCTAAGGACAATCATATTAAATAAAGCTATTTAAAATGAGCCAAAATTCTTTAAAGACATTTTTATCTTTGAATTTGATTTGACTTAGAAAATATGAGAGAGGTTTCCTAATACTAACCCATTTCCCCATGTGTGAATTATTTTGGTTTAATGAAGAATATTTAAGTTGATTTTATGCTTTGATTAGGTTAAGGTGTGAATTAAATGAATTAATTATCCCTTACCTATATCACCTTAAGTTAATTAACTAAGCAATAATAAGCCAATATGACATGCAACCACATGAAAAGTAAATTTTCAAAGCTCCTAAGAAATGAAAGGAGCCAAATGCAATTGGCTTATGATTAATAGTTAATTAAACTTAAGGGATCTCACTTAATTACTGTTATGATTTTCTCACACATGTGAGCCAACCATAATTTCATTATCTCTCACCTTGGGTTATTGAACACCCAAGGAGCTACCTAATATCAAATAAAGGTTGCTTAGGTGTGGATGAATTGATTTTTTAATTTTAATTTCATTAAGCTTTTAATAGTTGATTAAATATTTTGATTATGTCTTAATTAGAATGATGAAATTGACTTAGGGGAAAAGATCAAGGGCAAGGCCTCAACCCTAATCTCTAAATCATTTAAATATTCAATTAGGATATGATTTCTTTATTTTGAAGATTAATCACTTAATTAATCAATTAATCATTCCATTAAACTATTAATTAATTTGATTTTTAAAGATAAAGAAGATTTAGGAAATGAATTAGAAAAAGTATCCCCAATCATATTCCCTAAGTGATCTTACTGTTCAACAAAAATAATTATGTTTGAATGATTAATCAAGTTACTATTCATTCTTTAATTATTCTTAATTGGATTAAGAGAGTGATTAGGGCTTACTCAAATGATTTCTCTAATTAAGCAATCAATAAAATCCTAGAAAAGTAGGAGAGGCAGAGGTTATCCCCCTGAACATCCACATAAAATTTGAGATTAATTGAGTACTTAATTAAGGTGTAATTAAGCTAATTAGATTTTTGATAAAACCCTAATTAAGCCAAAATCACGATTCAAAATTAATTAATTATAATTTTCCTAGATTCTCCTCTAAAATATCTTCAAAATGAGCCTAAGTTTGTATTTTTTTTAGATTTTTCTACAATTAGTTATGATCATTGGCCGTTCGATCGAGATCGGATGGTCACGCGATTTATTCCACGTTAAGGGAGAAATCAAATGATCTACCATTAATTAATCATAGTTGTCCGTTCGATCACACACGGACGACGTATGATCTATCCTATTCGCGAGTGATGAAAGATGCGCACCATCCATCTTTCCTCGTTCGATCCGAGCTCACCCGAGCTCGGATTGGGATCAAATGGATCCTACACCATCTAAAGGAGCATACAATCACATCCAACGGCTAAAATCCCTCGACATGGAGATTTGTTTAACAAAAGACCAATACATAGAGGCCTAAAGCTACAATTTTGAGAAACCTCGTGGCTAAGGCTGGTGGTTCCAGAGGTAGTTTGTCTAGTAGAGGCAAATACATTAGAAGTCTAAGCTTAATTTGGCCTAGGGTGCTCAGTCGACCAATCCATGCACGTGCACGCCTCGGCTTCGATCGAACTCTGATCTTAAGTGCTTTGGAAGGCTTGGAAATGGTTTGGTTGGCTTCGATTGAGTATGAGGATGGTGTGGGTGCAAGGAATTGGGATTTGATTTAGTAGATAGTGGGAGTATTACTTGAGGGAAGGGTATCTTATTTCAGTTTGCGCAGAGAAGTGGCAATGGCCAATCGAGGAGAGGTTGGGGATCCTTGGAATCGCTCTAAAGGAGTTCGAAATGAACTTGGGGACTCAGAGAATGCGATTCGTGTTATTCTGCTCAAATTGAGGGAGTATATCCCTCAATTTAGTGATGTGGATGGATAGGATTGAATTCGCAAATCTTATCGATTGGCCGCCGTCGGGCCGTCGGAGGTGTCGCCGTCAGTGCCACATGCCTCGCCTGGGTTGGTCGAAGCAGTGGTAGGAGCTCCAAGGGAAGATATGGAGTACTGAGGTGAGTGTTGACCTCATTTTTGAATGAGGTTAACTTGAAACTTAAACTGAGTAATTAGGATATCCTAATCCCAAATTGGAATATCCTAATTCATTGCTTATGATACTTAGGTGTTCTAAGGAACCCCTCCCACCTAACTGAATTAGGTGGATTGAACTCAAAATTGCAAACCAAATGAATCAAAGCACTCCAAATAAATCAAATTAAATTAAACTAAAAAAAATCAAAGAAATTAAGGTAAAATCAAAAGTCAAATCCTAGGTCAAACTGTCAACATAGGTTTGACCCAAGTGGGGCCCACTTAGTCAAAATTCAACCCACCTAAAACATGACCAAATTAAATTATTCCAAACATTCCAAATGATCAAATAATCATACTTGAACACAATTATAAAAGAATTTGAACTCATTTAGACCTAAAATAGGCTAATTAGATCACTTGATCTAAAATAGCCTAAATGGGTCATATTGAGTTCAAATCTAAATCAAATTGAAATAAACTCAAATTGATCACTCAAAATTATTTGGAAATGATAATTGAACATAATCCAATTCTCCATTAGATCTAATTTGGTCAAATGGGTCATTTTGACCCAAATGAATCCAAGTTAAACCCATTTAACCCAATTTGGGTCAAATGGGTTAAATTGAAATGAAAGTCAACAAAAATTCAAATGCAAATCAATTAATTAAATCAACAACCAATTAATCATCAATCCAAGATGATAAAAATCCAAATTAAATTTAAATTCAAACACCATTGAATTGATTTTTATTTGGATCAAGTTTGAATCAATGCATTTGATTTGGACTCAAACTCAACCTAAATCAAATGGATTCCAACATGAACTCAAATCCATTTGAGTTTGGGAAATAGGCAGCCATACATTAGTCTAGCACTATGTGATAATGACATAAAACAAAATAAAAATGAAAAGAAAAAGGGAAGAAGAAAAATGAAAATTCTCTTCCACCTCCTCATCCCACTTGAGAGAAGGCTGCCTTCAAGTGAAGGCAGTCAATCAGCTAACTTCCAAACTCTTCTATCAGCATGGTTGACCAAAGGGAGGGAGATAAGAGAGGAGAGTGTTCTGCCAAGTAAGAGATACTTCAAGCCTTCCACAAGCTAAAACAACCTCTCCATCACCTTCACCAGTGAAAACCAAGGAGAAATGAAACTTTCCCTACCTCCCAAACTACCAGTAAAGGCGAAAACCAAGCAGAACTGAGCCCCTCCAATGGTGAAATCCAAAGGAGGGGATTTCACCCAAAATTGAAGTCACACACACATGTTCTAGGGCTCGAGGCTATCTAAATCGAGCCCTCACTCGACTTTTTTGGCGACGGAAAGCCGGAAAACGATCAAGCATAGCTTGGCCAAAATCCATGGTGGTCTAGGGAGTGATCCACGGGGAGACAAGCCACCAAACTCTGGCCACAAGCTCCTTGCATCAATCCAAAGCTAATGGAGTCGACCCCATCACCGAAAACTGCATGAACAGAGGTTTTCCATTAATGACCCCTATTTTTCTCTTATGTTTTTCGGCCTCCATCATTTTTGAAAGAAGTTGGATCCCCAAGTGGATCCAACCATATATATCTATGATTCTCCTCCACAATGGTTTTGGGATTGAAATCGTCACCTAATTCACCATCGATCCCTATAAATTAAGCTCCAAACACGAACGGTGATCGATTCCTATTGTCCCAAGTAGGAGACAAAATACGGACCGTCTGTTCTTTTTAAAAGGAACGGACGGTCCAGATTTAAGCAAACCATCTGATTTAAATCTCTTAAGGACAGCGAGGGTGATCCGGACCATCCGATTTGTGATCGAACGGTCCAGGATCGTCCCGTGTTTTCAGCACACACTAACGCGGACGCCACGTGGCTCCATGTGGACCCTGCCTCACTTAAATACCATTAAAAACTATTAATTAATGGTTTAAAATGAATTAAAATTCACTGAAACTTCAAAAATTCATCAAAATAAATAAAAATTACAAAAAATACAAATAAAGGTTCCGTGGATTCGTCTTGATGAGCGGAATCCATAAAAATTAAAATCCCTAATTTTTATTGGGTATTTTTGCCTTAATTTAGGTTTAATTGAAAAATATTAAACCTACTTATTCTCTAACCACAACTCCAATTGACTTGAAACTTTGGGAAATGAAATTAAGCATGAAATACACCTTAGATAAATTTTTCATGATTTAATTCAATGTATTTAACTGAAATTGAAAATTTAAATTCCTAAATATCAAATTAATTAAATAAATTAATTTTTTATAATGAATGAAATTGAATCAAATAACCTTAAACCAACCTAATGAACTCCAATGAACATCAGAACACTAATTAAACTCATATGAACTTAATAAATCACTAATTGACATAATTAAACAATTAATTGAATTAATTAAATCAAATAATTGACTTGAATTTAATTAAATGATAATACATCAACTAATTAACCAAAACTTATGAATAAACCCTAATTGGAAAGGTATTACAATAAGGAATCTATAAAAAATAAAACCCTTAAATGAATTTCATTAAATCAGGCTTAATTTAGGTTTTAATGAAATAATTAAAACCTTAATTACACCCTAATTACGTTTAAAGAACAAAGTAAATTAATCAAATCCAACTTAATTAAAGAAAAGAAACAAAACTAATCAAAACATAAATAATATAAAAAAAGGTTTAATTAAATACTTAAGGATCTTAGTTAGGCTTTTTGGAAACTTCAATATGATTTAGGATGTGGAATAAAGTGAGTTTTACCTAAAAATGAAATTCATTCTATTTCTCATTCTTGAAAGCTTAAGCATTACTTTAACCAAATAAAATGAACATAAAAATAGGAATTAAATCACTAAATCATTTGAATTGAAACTAACCAAAAGGTAAAAATCAAACAAATTCGAACTCCAAATTGAAACTTGAACTTAAAGGAGTCTAGCAAAGCCTTGCCACACAAACCCCTCTTTCACACACACACTAGATCATTTAGTTCACGAACTCTAGATCTAGGTTAGATCGTTCTATGATTTTCTTTAATCTTCGGTGATATGTTGTGCTATGCTTCACATGTCTTTGTGGTGTATTGCTTTAAACTGGATGCCTAGGCTTGTTTGTTCGTTAGACTAGATGGTAGAGCAATCTTTCTAGATTTAATATTATTTTCTGCAATGGACTGTATTAAAGGGATCACTATCATTAATAAAAATTATAAAATTGTTGTTTGCTTGCAGGTGCTAAAAAATCCCTTAACATAGTCCATAGGACAGGTGGGCTGGCATGCAACTAATACTAAACCTGTATGTTTGAAAATATAACTACTGTGTGCTATTTGTATTTCCTAACATCTGTTTTGCAAGAATTAGGATTTCCTTTTGAATTTTAAAATATAAACTTGAGCTTAGAATTAGGTTAGGATCTATGGGGTCTAGGATTAGCAGGAGTTGACCCAACCAAGAGATGGTGCAGTGGTCTCCTGTGGAGCCCGATGGATGTTCCTGAAGACCCATAGATCTAAACTTGTAGTTCTAGGCCAGGTTGTATAAGAGCAGAACTCGGCTGCACATTTTTCTTTCTTTTGGGGTGTACAGCAGTGCTCGGCCGCATTAGCCTATTTCTATTAATTTAATTTTACTTAATTTATTTTGGGCATGCAATAGAAACAACATGCATTTTCTAGGTTTCTTTCTATGCTATGTTTATGCTGTGGATGTATGCCTGGACGTAGGCTCATAGGATAAACTAAATTTTCTACCTAACTAAATCAATCGAAATGTAAAAATAAAAATAACTCATAACCTCATATAAAAACCTAGGCATTAAATCAAGCTAAGAAAATATTTAGCAACCCCTTAGCTAGATGTATAACATCACACATAATCATCTTATTTCACTCTTGTTAAGGGATGGCTTCTATCTCTGTTAGAGAAAATGGGCAACCTTTGAGAGCCTATGATGGAAGAACACATCTTTCCCTTTTGATTTGGCCCATAACCATTTTTAATTGCATGGAATTAGACATAAAATGCATACATATGGCCTAAAATTGTTCTTGAGTCAAAATTTATTAAAATCTAAAAAATATGCATTAGTTAGATGCATCTTCATACCCTACATAATCTTAGGGATTAGGGAGTGAGTCTAGGTTCATAGATTTCTTTTCTAAAAATGCAACAGCCCAACCATCTTGCATTCATATGACTAGACTTCATAAATTTAAAATACGCTTAGGGGGTGTTAGCTGACAGCCTTCTCCAGGCAGGTTTTAAGTCCAGAAGTGTCAAGGATAGACTATTTCCCTTAAGTGAGGAGAATGGCTAATGATTCTCAAGGATAGAACTAGGTCGAGCATCTGATATGTGTCAGAAGCACCTGTAGACTAGGTTCTGAAGCATCTTTTTAGGAATAAGTCTTCAACCCTAGGCATTTCTACAGTGTTGTGCTGCTAGAATCTCAGTCCTAGATTTCTAAGAAAATGATAACTTAAAATATAAAATTAAATTACAAATTTGAAGCATAAATATAGGATAGTTGAAATGCCTGCTAGGCATCCCAGTATCAATAGACATTTCATACTTTTTCCCATTTGACTTCTGAAAATAACTCTCTCCAATTTGGACATCTCCCAATTGAATTTCCAAAAATCAATCCTTTGAAAACTATCTTAGCAGTCTTTAGAAATAACCACTTATTTCTTTAATTGAGAGTATTCTTATAAAGAGACCCTTCCTAAGATGTAATTAACTATGGAGGCTTGCCATTATAGGGAACCATGATCCCAAATTAAAATAAACCATATTCTATTTTTCCATGTAGTTCAGAGGAAAATACTTCGGTACACGAAAGACCCATTAGCCTTAGGAGTCTTTTATTGAAATGATAGAATCCATTATAGGGGAGCATGTTTATCTTTTGAGATAATATGTTTATTCCTTAATGTCGTATTTAGTCATCTAAATAAAATATACCTAAACTCTATGTGGTGCCATTTCTTTCCTCTATTCCAAAGGGAACACCAATAGTGGGCTTGCTCTTCCTTGTGTCCATGGGTTTGGACATGGATGAGAGGGAAGAAGCATGGATCCTTTGGCCCATGGAAAAGGCTAGGGGGTTTTATAGTGGGCTAGGAAGCTCTAGGAATGCTTCAATTGGCATCTTGATGGCTGTTATGGAGATAACAAAGTGGACTTTGCCACTTATGGTAAGGATCCAATGCAAATGACTTTGCACATTAGTCAATCCCCTTTGGCTTGGTTTCAAATGGGTTTAGGTATATTTGAGGGTGCTTTGGGGCTGATGTGGAGTGGGTTTGATCAGCCAAAGGGGTTCCATAGGGTGGCTTGAAGTGGTTTAGCTCAATTTGGGAAAAAGAATACAATTGGGTTCACATTGGGTTGGGTTGAACAATTGGCCAAATTGGGTAAAACCAAGGCTTGGGTTAGGTCTAAATCATGATTTGGAATGTTTTGGTGTGACTAATTTGATATGGTTTGGCTTATATTTGGTTTTGACTCATTTGGCTTCAAATGGGTCAAATGGGTCAAGTTGACCAATTTGACCCAATTGACCAAAATTGGGTTGGGATAGGTGTTGAGTCAAGTTCACTTGGTTGATTGAAAATGATTGTAGGCTTTGGTTTGGTTTAATTTGGAATTAATTTGAATTTTGGTCAATTCAACCTTTTAGGTCAATTTGGGCTAAGTTAGGTCAAGTTGACCAATTGGTCAACTTGGGCTCAATCATGACTTTGGACATGTTCAATAAGTGATTTGGAGTTAACTTGAGCCATTGATTGCAATCAGTTTGAATTAAATCATGATTTGAACTATTTTGGCTTTTTAGGACAATTTGGGTCAACTTAGGTCAAGTGACCAATTAGGCTTGGCGGCTCAATTGATGGTTTGGTCATTTTAAATTATTGATTGTGAATGGGTTTGGGTCAATGGTTTCAATCAATTTGGCATATGATGGATTTTGGCTAGTTTGGGTTTCATTTGGGCTAAATGTTGACATGGTCAAAGGCATGGTTTGACTTGGTTTGACCCAATTCAAGGTGGTTGATCACCCCATGATGATTGTTGATCATGATTGAGATTTAGATAGGCTTAGCTCAATCCAATTTGGGTTGGATTAGAGCTTGGCTCAAAATGGTCATTTATATCACTTTTGGTCAAGTGAGCCTAAATGGGTCAATTGGCTTGATCAAGGTTTTATTCAAGTTTAGTTCAACCCATATATGAGCTTAGGATTAAAATATAAATCCAATTGCAATTGGTTTGGAGCCAAATGGTTTTGGTTCATATGACAATTTCAAGTCAAAAGGATCAACTTGTGTTTGATTTGGGTTGACTTGGGTTTCATTTGATAATTATGGTTCATATTTATATTTGGATCTATGATTGAAGGAATGATTGACTCATGAAGGAATCCATGAGTTTTGAGTTGATTTGGGTTTCATTTAGACAAGTTCAAAAATTTGACTAAAAGGACTAAAATTGAAAATTCAATTTGATTTGAGTTTTGTTTTGGTCATAACATAGCCTTGCTTGTTATTGAACCTTTCATAACATAGCCTTGCTTGTTGTTATTGAACCTTTCATACACTCTTCTAAGATCAACCATGTTGCTAGAATGCTTGGCTTTCACAACTTCTTTTATAATATTAGCAATAAAATTTGGTGTTTCTGGAATAACTTAGTCAATATATCTATCCTTGATGATCTTCAACAATTGGTTAATGTCCACATCTCATTGGGTGATTTCTCTACTCTTGGTTCTTTTATTTATGCTTTGATTTGATTTGAGTTTTGTTTTGGTCATTTGAATTTATATTTCATTTATATTTGTGAATATAAATGAAGATATAAGTGGGCCATGAGAAAATCACTAGAGTTAGGAGTGATTTGAAAGCAAATTTGATTAAGCTTAGGGATGTGGGTTAAGAGGGATAATTTGGATTTTGATTTGGTTTGATTTATTTTTGTTTATTGAAGGGTGGGTTTCATTTATATTTATGAACATAAATGAAGGAATGATTGATTTATAAAAAAATCAACCAAGTTTGAGTTTATTTGGATCAAGATTTGATTAGGTTTATGGAGGTAGGTCCATATGGCTTAAGAAGGGTCCGATTTTGGTTTGATTTGTTTTGATTTGATTAAAAAGGATTGAATTTGGATCTTATATTTGTGAACATAAATGAAGAAATGATTGATTTATAAAGAAATCAATTATGTTTGAGTTGGTTTGAGGGAGTTTTGGTTGAGCATATGAAGGTGGTTCATATGGCTTAGGAAGAAATTTTGGAATTTAGAGTTAATCATGGGTTTCAATCATTTAGAATTTAGAGTTGATTTATGATTTGGAATTTGATTTGAGATTGGATCTGATAATTGAGAAAATCAATTGGATTGGTATTTATTTGAATTTGATTAAGGCTAAGTTCATAAGATAAAATCAAAGGGCCTAGGAAGGGATTTGGAGTTTGGTGAAGGATTTCAATCATTGGATAGTTGGATTTGATTTTAGAATTTGAATTTGAATTTGAGGTTTGGTTTGAAAGAATGAAGCAAGGATTGGATTTGGGCTATAGGGTAAGCAAGTCTTCCTAAATCCCTAAGGCATAACCTATTCCTATGGCTAACTCTTCTAAGTCTCTAAGATTAGGTTAAGTGTTCACCTAATCACTAGAAGTGTCTTAAGACTAAGGAACTCTTAGTGTCTATAAGAATCCTAGATCTATGATGAAAAAGTTGAGAGCTCACTCCAAAAGTGAGGTCAACAGTCACCTTCAACAAACTATTGCGGAAGGTAGATTGAGTTATATTTTGCTTTAAATTTTTAAAGATTAAATTTCATTTATGCATTTAACACTTAGTAATTTATCCAATTTTTATATTTATATTGACACTTGATTTTGATTAATTCAATTTGAGCTTGCAAGCAAATTTTGATAGTAAGTATCCCCTCTTATTGAAATTTTCATTTAACATAGCCATCATCGGGATAGTTATTTGATTGAATTGAATATATTTAAGAACTTTAGATCCTATCAACTCTATTTAGCTCCTAATAGAGGATCAGATCTATAGGATAAAGCTCGTAGCTGTATTGCATGACTTTGCAACCAAATATCTTTCGTATTTCGGAAAATATATTTATATTTTGAAAATTTAATGATTAATTCTTTCAAATATTTGTATTCTTGAGATATAATTATGAATTTTTAGTATTTTCTCGAATACAAAATAAATTCTGAATTTATTTATTTTTAACCCGCGTAGCATCCTGAGATACTTGAATCTAAACTTTCAGCATTCTGTCGAAGCCCTTGCAGGTATTTAATAATTCAAATTATTTTATTTCTAAATCATAAGATTAATTTTATATTTTTATTTAATTTCAACTTAGCATGAGTAGTCTTTTCAGACATTAAAATTTGCACTCTAAATTTCTATGTTTGAGCACATGCAGATATTTATACTTAAACAATTTTATCTAATTAATGAAATCATTGACTTTGAAAATCATAATAAGAATGAAACCCCTTAATTTTTGGATTGAAAGAAGCTCCATAATTCATGGAGAATTTAATTTAGCATCACCTTCTGATTGCTTATACGAAGAATTGCAGATTCGGTGGCGTAGATTTCAACTTTATATTTTTGATTCAAAGTTGTGTAACTTTACTTATACTTAACTTAGTAGTAAAAATAGAACGGCTATTTAGCTTATGCATATTGATAAGATTTTACATCTTTGTTAATCATAGTATTTAACTTTCATTATTACCCATAGATAAGCTATTATACATCTTTCAACTTATCTTATTAAATATAAGCCTTGTTGCTTAAGTCATGCTTGAATTGCATTTATATTCGAATACTAGCTTTCAAGCTTACTATAAGCATCTTGTGATTTTGATTATGAATCCAATTAGATTTTCTATTATATCATTTAAAGTGACACATTGTAAGAATTATATTCATAGTTATTGACTATGTATCAAATTCTTTGTGTGTCTTACTTAAACTTTCTCGACACTTCTCAATTTACTTAGTGTGAATTAAACCATAATTCATTTGTTAATCGAGCAGCTTTGTAATGCTTGTTATTATTCAAGAACTTGATATTTGGAATAATCAATTATAAATCTTGTTCATATTAGCTTATGAAATATCGAAATCAACATTTGCTCGTAGATGAGTTATCAAGCTCTGCATAATCTCATTTGAAGTCTAATATGGATTCAATTATCATTTGAAAGCTAACACTTTATGACTCAATGTATTTGAATTAAATTACTTCTATTGCTCAAACATATGATATAACACAATTTAAATATTCATTAAAAACATTATAAAACATGCTCATTGATGAGCTGTTAAGTTTGTTACGAATCTCCTATAAGCTTTATTTAATTTCATCATATTTGAAGATGATTATTAATTTTACTATAAATCTCTTATGATCTAATTATATGCTTAACGAGATTTTTTTATCATTTAAGTGAGACATCATAGTTAAATTTATATTCATTGGCGGACTATCAAATTCTTTGCATTTTTGCAATTAAGCACCCATATATCTCATAAGCCCCTTTGCACTTCAATAATATAGCCAATTGAAATTCCTTCAATTATTTCAAAGTGAATTACAAAAATGATCCAAAAATCTAGTAAACAATTTTGTCCATATTCACTTGTAAGCATTTAACTTATTTTAATCTCAATTAAGTTCAATTTTTGCTAACTATCTATCTCAAAAGTTGACGGTTTCAAATTCAATTGATATCATTTTAATTTTCAATTTTAAGCTTAAAAATTTTTTATTTGAATTTATTTTGTTTTAGGACTTTATGTTTCATAATTAATTTGATATCTAATTAATTTTAAATTTAAGTCCCAAAAAATTAACAAAATTTTGTGATTAGTGGGTACAACATAACAAATTTAGCTTTTCGGTATATTCCATTGATAGTGAGTGGTGTCTTACCATGCCGTCTCTTTCTTACGCTTGTGGGCGTTAGCGAGTCTTGAAATAAGCACAAACACATATTCCATATACACATTCAAGCTTATTTTGTTGCACATTCTCCAATGGACATAACTTCAAACAAAGTGATGATAACAGAAATAGCAAATTTATGGGTTTGGAGGACGAATTGAATAGGAGGGGAAGGGATTATAATGAGGATACATTAGGGAGGTCATTAGGATATTGCTTTGAATTTTCTCAAGTGAAAAGTAGGTAAGAGGAAAGAAGGAAATGGGAGGGATTGATTCTGTTTGGCATGGTCGGTAGAGGGAGGTGGAGAGAAAGTTGGAAATGCTGGGAAGAATATAGACGAGTTTACGACTTGAGGAGACGAGAATGGAAGAGCTTTTGGCTTGCAGCTTCAAGCACAAAGGGTGATGAACAAGAAAGGATTTTTATTTTTTATTTATTTATTTTTTCTTACGGTTGAGGGCATCAGATTGAAGGCAAAAACTGGAGAAGGGTTTTTTCGGATGGATGACTTACGGCTTGAAGGAATCAGGAGATGAAACAATAACGATGGCTTGCGGCATCAAGGAATTGGGGCGACGAAAGCGAGTGAATGCGGAATGGTCGGATCTGCTGCTGGAGCGTTTGGTTGGATGGAGACGAGTGAGAGGGATCTTCATTTTCAGAGGGCAAAAAACCGAGAGCAGCAGGGGCAGAAGGCTTGCAATTTTAAGGAAGATCGTGCATTCAGTTTTAGGAGATGAGATCGCCTACGGCTACAGAGAGATTGAAATGAAGAGCGGTAACGGTTGAGAGAGGTTTTTGGTTCCTTGTGGTTGATGGAAATGGGAGCTCGTGCGTCTGTGCAGGTTGAGCGAATGAGGGAGACCAAACGAGAGATTCAGATCGTGCTTGCATGAGAGGAGTCGTTGAGAGAGTCGGATGAAAAGGAGAACAGGGGGATTGTGCAAGCCTTTGCCTGTTTCGAAGGAGTGGAGATCGAGGGTCAACAATGCTCACTTCAAGTAATTTGTCTCTTCATGTATTGTAATATCATTCACCTCTCTCTCTCTCTCTCTCTCTCTCTCTCTCTCTTTGTTTGTCTCTATCTCTAGCTCTCTCTCCTTCGCATATTCTTGATGTTCCTTCTGCAATAATCTCAACTCAGGTTCAATCCCTAAATTATTTATGCTTTGTAAAGTTTTTAGTTGTATATCATTGTTCTTTGAAGCTGAATATCTTATACATATGAAAGATTTATGTATGTACCACACAATTCTTATCATTTACATATCTAACACTTAAAGTTAGATGTTTATTTATCTAACACTTTGTATGCTTAAGAAAGCACATTTTATTTTTAAAAGTGAATGATGATGATATATTTGATTTGATGTTGAAGATTATGGTGTTATATATTAAAAAAATTTAAAGTTTAGATATTATATATGTAAATACATAAGAATTATGAATCAAAAGTGGCCTAAAGAATTTAAATGAGATTCATGATGATTTTTTGAGCTCATCAACAAACATTAACCAAGTCTTATTGAAGTTTAAGAATTCAATGAATTCAAAACTAAATGTGAAGAAAACTAATATTACTTTGGCTGATTGAATAAGAGCCAAAGCACTTTACACCACCAGATTAACACATCATACAAGTGAATAAAAGATGCTAATTAAGGCTTCAATTGAGCTCTTGCATGCATTTTGAAGTGAGCTTATGATTAAATGCATTGTCTCAAAATATGCAAACAATCAAAGTTTTCAATGAAATAAAGAGTATATGCAACATGAGGCAATCATATATTCAAATTTATAGCATCGAGATGCATATAAAAGAACTAATGGGATGATTTTTATACATATCATGAAGTATGATTAAAACTCAAATTCAATGTTTCAAAAGTGTGCAAACATTCTTAAATACACCCACATGGGCCATAACGCTGAATGCATAAATTTAGTATCTGAGGATGCAACACGGGTTGATTCCCGGTTGGGTCTTAGGACCGAGTCCGGGTTAACAAAATCTAAAAATCTAATAATAATATTATAAAATTTTCAACTTAGTAAAGTCTCTGAAAATCTAATTCTATCATATGACAGTAAAGTGACTTTCTTCTAATACCCCAATGATGATTGAGTTGATTGAAGATATCCGGAGGGATCATCATTATAAAAATATATAAGATATTTATATTCAATATTCTTAAATTCAAAATCTTCAAAATATAAATCTAGATCTGATCTTTCATTATTAAGTTAATAAAGTCGACATGATATGGAATAATAAAATGAATGATCAACACCACAATGATGGCTGAGTTATTTGAGGATAACAACCGGATGGATCATCATTATTAGAATATCTAAAATATTTATATTCAATAATTCAAATTCAAAATTCTCAAAGTATAAATTTAGATATGATCCTCAACTATTAAATTAATAGAGTTGATAGAATCTGAAATAATAAACTAAATAATTAAATAGATTTATTCCCACCCCAGTGATGGATGTGTTGAATGGAGAATTTAACTAGAGGGGATACTTACCATCAAAATGCGCTTGCAAACTCAAATCAGATTAATCTAAATTAATTACCAATATAAATATAAAAAATCATTAAGTTCTAAATGACTAAATGAAATAAAATATATATAACTTAAAGCAAAACTTAATTCATCAACCTTCTACAACTGTTTGTCGTAGGTGGCAAATTAAGACAACTCTAGCCCACAAAGGAGCCAATGTCAAGTTGAGTGTATTCCTATGTTCACTCTCAATTAATCTCATGCTAGTAAGGATATGACCCCTGTCCTCTGTCCACATGGTTTGATCAGTAGGCTCCACATATGATGCGGTTACGACCAGAGTCCTCTGATCAATTGGTTGTCGCCAAATGACACCATTATATTATGGTCATAATTGTAACTCGTATGTTCCAAATAGCTCTATATCTTGAGATATAAATCATAGAGTACACCTGTAGGGCAAAAATCCTTTGTTAATTGAGATGGACTTAAATTTGTTTCCTTAGACAAACATCGCCCTAGGTCTACATGGTTCCCTTGGACGACGCAACCCATGGCTGCTGACAAAGATTCTTCGACCAGGTTGGGTCGACTACCTCCTCTGACTAAGTAGACTAAGGATCATGACCGGGATGACGGAACCATAGGATCTTGATCGACCACATCATCATTCTCCTACCCATTCGCTTTAAGTTAAAGAATGATTGATTTCATAAACCTAAATTCAAAACTTCGCATGCTACTACTATATGCTATGCATTTAATGATTTAACAACTAGCCTTAATCAAAATTTCTCTCTTAGCATTGGGAAGGGTAATTAACTATAGGTGCAAGCACCTATATGAAACCTGTAACCTGATTTAAAGTCCTCAAAAATGAGAGAAATCTCTGGGTAGTGTCTTATCTACTATTCCATCTACCTTTTGAAAATTTGACCGACATTTAATCTACTCTCTTAATTGAGAGGTTGGTGGAAAATTTTTAGAGCTCACACTCCCCAAGGGTCTACTTCCTTTAATCTCGACTCTGGCTGTGTGCATTCCCCCTCATCTTGTAATTGGACAGACCTTCTCTTTTTCTAGAAGGAAAAGAGCAGCTCTTTAGCTCTTTGCTTTGTCCCTAATAACTCTTCTAAAGATTATTTTTTATTAGGATGAACTTAAGGAATATAATAAGGATTGTAATCTCTCCCTCGTAGGTCATGTTATTGGAAAAAGGCCCTTTATGGGTCCCTTCTTGCAGCTATAAATAAAAGTGGTGGTTTAAAGGGGAATTAGAATTACTTACTCTTGATGGAGATTTTTTTCTTTTTAAGTTCTCTTGTCAAGAAGATTATGACTTGGTGTGGGATCACAATCCTTTCTTTCTTACTACAGACCCTTCATCTTTCATAAATGATCATGAGATTTTAAGCCCTCTAAAGAAAACTTCTTTGAAATTTTTTTTGGGTCAAGTTATTTAACTTCCCTTATGTTGTTGGAATGAAGTTGGATTCTAAAAACGTACAAGTAAGATTAGAGTCCATCTTGTAGTAGATAACCTCAATTCTTCAAGATTTGGAATTAATTTTGCAAGGATTTGTGTATAGGTAAACCCTTCCTCTCCTCTTCTATACTTTATTCCCATGAATCTAAATGAGCTTAAATTCAATCAAGAAATCATATATGACTGGAAACTAAAGTTCTATAGCAAATGCTCCTCATTTTCTCATGATGGCACATCGTTCCCTCACAATAACAAAAAAAGGTGTGTATCAAGAGGCTGTAGCCCCAGAAGCCTCCTCACATCCCTTAACCTCAGAAGACACAATCTGTCAACATAACTATCGAGAAGTCTCTAATTTTTGCGATTCCAAATCTTGCAGTACACAACATCCAAAACTTCACCTCCTTAGAGCTTGAAACTCTTCTAAATGTCCACACTATCAACAACCTAAATCAATCTCTAGCTCAATCTCCTACACATGAGGAATCTCTAGATCCTTTACTTGACATCTCAAATAACTCTCTCCCACTATTTAACCCTCCCTCTCCTCTAGCCTAACCTATAGAATTACCACCCATTCAGGAGACATATCTCCCCCCATCTCAAACCTCCAAAACTCAAGAGAATCTTTCAAAAACTTCTGGAAAAGGTTCCCAAGATTTGGATGGATCCAAAGCTCTACAAAGTAAACTCATCTCAAGTCAGGAGATCACCCCCCCACCGCCACACAAAAAAGGCAAGTTGCCTTTTGTTTCTCAATATTTCAATGAATTCTCTTGTATTGGAATGTTGGAATATTTGTAGATTTTTAGCTGAAGGTTGAATCAAATATTGTTCGATAATTACCAAGGGATACAACATTGATATCTTCTCCTAGAAAAACTCAAGCTTTTTCACTTTGAAGATGATGCAAAAAATATTGAATGCAATACGGGTGGCAAAATTTGGATCAACTGCAACTCTGACCATGTCTCCTTCTCGACTATTTTAAAATCCTTCTAATTACTGCACGATATCATTCAGTGTTACAATTCTTTCTCTTTTTACTTGACTTATGTGTAAAGACACGATGAGGCACAAGAGTGAATTCCTCTCTAGAGTTACTTATGTGAAATTGCTTCTTCTCTAGAAGGCCCTTTGGTCATCATAAGAGACTTCGATTGTATTCTTTGCAGCAATATATATTGTGGGCTCTGAAAACTCAACACCGACCTCTCGATTGAAGAGAGTAGATTAAATATTGGTGAAATATTTAGAAGTCGATGTAATAGTAGATAAGACACTACCCAGAGATTTTGCCCTCATTTTGTGAGGACTTTAGATCTAGTTCCAGGTTTCTATAGGTGCAAGCACCTATAGTTAATTAACCATCTCAATTTTGTGAGAGAACTTTTGATTAAGGCTAATCGTTAGATCGCTAAATGCGTTGTGTATAGTAACAACATGTGGAGTTTTAGAATTTACATTTTATGAAATTCATCATCCATTAACATAAGCGGGATGTTTGGGGGAATGATGATGTACCCGATCAAAATCTCATGATTCTGTTACCCTCAGTTATCATGGTCCCTAGTCTACTTAGTTATAGGAGGTAGTCGACCCAACCTGACTGAATGATCCTTATCAGCAACCATGAGTTGAGTCATCCAAGAGAACCTTGTAGACCTGCAGTGTTGTTTTTCTAGGAGACAAGTTTAGGTCCACCTTAGCTGATAGAGATTTTTTTGCCCTATCAGGTGAACCCAATGATTCACATCTCAAGGATCGAGCTATTAAAAAATATATGGGCTACAGTCATGACCGTAATATAATGGTGTCATTTGGAGGTAACCACCTGATCAAAGGACTGGTCGTAATCGCATCATATATGGAGTCAACTGGCCAAACCACGCGGACAAAGGACACGTGTCACATCCTTACTACCTTGAGATTGATTGAGAAGGAACATAGGAATACACTTGATTTGACAATAGCTCCTTTGTGAGCTAGAGTTTTTATAATTTGTCACCTCTGACAAACAATTATGGAAGGTAAATTGATTGAATTTTTGCTTTAAATTTTTTAAGGATTGAATTTCATTTAACAATTTATAACTTAGTGATTTACTTGACTTATATTTATATTGATAATTAATTTAGATTAATATATTTTAAGCTTAGAAGAGCATTTTGATGAAAAGTATCCCCTCCGGTTGAAATCTTCATTCAACACAGCCATCATTGGGGTATATAAGTCAGCTTAATCATTTAGTTTATTATTCCAGATCTTGTTGACTCTATTAATTTAATAGTAGAGGACCAGATCTAAATTTATACTTAGAGGGCTTTGGATTTAGAAATATTGAATATAAATATATTAGATATTTTTTTTTTATAATGATAACCCCTCTGGTTGATATCTTCAATTAACTTAGCCATTCCTGGGAGTTGATCATTCATTTTATTATTTTGGATCTTGTCAACTCTATTAATTTAATAATAGAGGATCAGATCTAGATTTATATTTTGAGAATTTTGAATTTAAGAACATTGAATATAAATATCTTTGATATTTTTATAATGATAATCCCTTCGATTGATATCTTCAATCAACTCAATCATGATTGAGGAAGATCATATCAACTCTACTCATTTACTAGGAAAGGATCATGTCTTGAATTGTATTCATTACTTCAAGATCTATCATCTTCTAAACCATGTAAACTTTAGCTTTAGCAAATAGGATTGAGTTTGAGATTCTTATCTTAATGATTTGAACTTGAGAAGTTGTCATGGATTTATCTTTTGCAATTATATTATAGAATTAGCTTCTCAGAGATTTTATTAAGTTGAAATTTTTATAATATTATTAATAGATTTTTATATTTTTTTAACCCGGACCCGATCCTAAGACCCAGAATCAACCCGCGTAACATCCTCAAATACTAAGTTTAAGCATTCAGCATAGTGTCGGGGCCCATGCGGGTGTTTAAAAATTTAGATAATTTTATTTCTAAATTATTAGATTAATTTTGTATTTTTATTTAATCTGAACTTAGCATGCCTTTTCAGATATTAAAATTTTACATTCTAGATCCTTATATCCAGCACATGCAGGAATTTTTAGCTTTGATAATTCATCTAATTAATAAAATTATTTTTTAGCTATAATTAGAATGAAAGTTTTTTATTCTTTATTGAATGAAGCTCCATAATTTGTGCAAACATTAATTTAGTATCGTCTTCTGTTCGCTTGTACGATGTATTGCGAATCCGTGGCATTTGACACATTAGTTCATATTGTGATTTAAGCAATATACTATTTCATCTACATTATGCTCTCAACTTGCCATATTTGAAATGTTCAATAGAAGTTATAAAAATTTTACAGTGTCCTTGTCTAGTAAGCAAGTCATCAAGTCCCTTGTAAGTCTTACAAAAGCTTAGTGATGAGTTATCAAGTTCAACATAAGGCTAGCTTCATTCGACACTATAATTTCAATATTCAATAAAGAGCCTTTTTAAGGTTAGAGCTATTAAGGAACTTTTTTTTTTGTTGATGAGTGAACTATCAATCATTATGTAAGCTCACTTTAAAGTTTGATTTGAACTCATTCCCAATTGAAAATTGGACTTCAAGCATAATGCATGTTTATTATAAATATTGCATGAACATCAAGTCTTATTTGCATTTGATTTGAACTCTTGACTATTTCAATGCATGATATAACATAAGCCACATGTTCATTCAAATCTATTCTTTGAACATCAGCTAACATTTACACCTAATTATAGCTCATGGGCGAACTATCAATGATATTTTTTACTTGTAAATGAAAATCAATTTCATTGCAAATGCTATTTTTTTTTGTTATTGGGTCATTCTCTAGCTTGTAAAGAGCTATTTTGTTCCTTGCAACTCAGTTGTTATCTTGCTAATCTCATGTTTCACATATTCATTTTCATCCACAATCATTCCCACTAAGCTCATTATTATATGATATTGATACTCATTGGGCTCATTTGAATTCAATCTTTGTGAATTTATTTTATTTTAGAACTTTATATTTCATAATTAATTTAATATCTAATTAATTTTAAATTTAAGTCCCAAAAATTTGACAAAATTTTGGCAGCCTTCTGGCATCATCCCCGCATAAGGGGTTGCTTCAGGAGTGCTGGGCATGCCTACCATGCTAAAAAAAGCATGTATGTGGTATAAACACCACGATCGAATGCGTCATCCCACTATGCCAAGAAAGGCATGTATGGGTCTCTGAAGCACCTGCATGTAGCACAAATTTTCCCACCATGCTAAGAAAGATGTGTACGGGTACTTATATACTTGTAATGTCAATTTCAATGATTAATTTTAGCTTTGTAGTTGAATTTATATCAAGTTGTTTAGGCCTCCTATTGGTGTAGAAATTTGGCAACATTTCGGTAGCATCTCGGCAGCATCCCTGGGCATGTGGGGCTGCCTCGGGTATGTTGGGCATGCCCATCATGCCAAGAAAGGCATGTATGGGTGGTATAAATATCACGGCTGAATACACCTTCCCACCATGCCAAGAAAGGCATGTATTGGGTTCTAAGGTACCTACGTAAAATACATATTTTCTTCCATGCCAAGAAAGGCATGACGGGTATTTAAGATTCGACGACCTAGTATCTTATTTCTTTGTCGTGCTATAATGAGCACGTACAAGGCTTACCAGCAATGACATGAGTGTCACTTACTAGTTTCCTTCGTGCACTACAAAGAGCGCGTACAGGTTCCACTTGTCATGTCAAATGCGTCGCATGCTGGATTTTAGGGTCATCCATGCTCGAGCACTATATACGTATGAGAAACAAATGGCGCGAAGCGGGTACGAGGTGCGGGGGGCACACGGCGCAGGGCACATAGAGGCATCTGGGGCGCGACCAGAGGACACGGATGCATGCGCACATGGATGCGCGCAGATGTACACATGGTAGTGCATTGGTCGCCATGCGGCGCAGACAGAACGACGAGTGGAGTGAGGCGATCGCCACGCATACCATTGCTTGCCAAGCGCGTGATGGTTCTGACGCGGATGGATGGTATCGGCCGGCGGCACTCACCGGAATGGGTGGTAGCATGAATTGGAGAAAAGGAGGGATTTTTGGGGGAGCTAGGGCTAGCTGTGAGATTTTTTTGGGGCTGTGGGGAGTGGGAGTTGGAATAGAGTTAGGGTAATAGAATATTAATGTCAAATATCAAGACCTATTAAAAAGAGAGAGCATGTGGGTGAAATAGATAGCTAAAGCTCATTGGCTCATGAATTCTGACAATGATCTTAAATTCATTTGTAGCTCAAAAAAAAAAAAAGAATTCAAACTTCATCAGATGTTTTCACACTCATGACACAATCCATGACTCTTCTACTATTTCTAATGGAATATGCACCTACTTCCCTTACCTATTCAACAGTGAAAATCCCTCTAGCCTCAATATTAATATAAGATTCTTTTAGGAGATAAGATGTGTCTCCCTTAATTAACATCACCATTGTTCTCTATGTTATACATTTTATCACATAACTCATCTACGTTTGGAGTATCCATGGCTAGTAAGAATTTCTTAAAATTTCCACATACATACAAGTTCAGAATATCTACCAGAAATTGCATATAAGTCACTACGAGATTGAATAGTTGTAACCAACTCATTCAACTCTCTCCAAAAGTATATCCATAAATCATTGTTTTCATTCCTAACAATTGTAAAGGGAATAAACTATTACTTACTTCAATATTGATTGGTGAAAGAAGTGTTCCCCTAAATGTTTTAAGATGAAAGTTCTTGTCCTTACAAAATGTCCAAACATATATGTATGGCTTGAATGCTCAAAACATACAGTGAAATCATTGCTAGCCAACTATTTTAATTCAATATAAAACTTGATTTCCTTACATATAATATCCCAAGCTTTATTTATTGTATGATATTCTAATATTAAACTAGATTCCATCTATCATTTGATCTTTTGACTTTATATCTAAATGCCAATTAATTATAGTTATGATATAATGAGAAATAAATTTTGAGAAACAATTATGATGGTTAGTACTCAAAATAGGGTGAGGGCGGTGAGGGCCACCCATATTAGATATTTTGAAGCACTAACAATTTTTTTAATTTAGAAACTTGTAGAAGCAATTAATAAAGTCATAATAGGTCATTAATTCAAAGTATTTTTTTTTAGAAATCAATATTATTTATTATGGACCAACTAATGATCACAACTTCAAGATTAGCTTTTGAAGAAAAAATTTTGGACATTTCAAGATTGGTTGGAATTACTATATTATTAATCAATCAAATTTTTTTTATTAGAGGATCACATGAATTAATTATATCCCATTCTTGTGCTAATTTGATTACATGCATGAAAATGTTATTTGATATTATAGCATCAGCTGTTTCAATGTTATTGAAAGCATGCTCTCAAATTAGTTGAGATCCATCATTCATGAGATTAAAATTTGTCTCATCAACATGCGTGTCAAATTCTTCATCTTCAGTATTGGAATTCATGCTAAAACCAAGATCCATTAAATCATAACAACTAGTGATGTCCTCACCAATATCTGGGTGATGAGATATTGCTGGTCATAACAACTAGTTGTTGCAACCATCTAGGGTAAATGATCATTTCTTTGATAGAATTGAGTTAGTTAAGCAAGCCTTTGTCAAATTTACTGAGAAAGCTGATGTTGCTGGAGTGGAAAAATGATGAAGAGGTAATGACAATTGAAGTGTAATTTGAAATACAAATTGTTTGCCTTACAAAATAACTCAAGCTTGGTTGTGTGCCAGTTAAGGTGTGAATATTATTTGGGCAAATTAAGCTTATATCTGATTAAAAAATAATTTAAAAATGCATGCCTCACTAAAATTGAGGTGAGGTAAATATTGATTTGCACCTTGTATAACACCAATGAGGTTTAAACCTCATTATGATTTTTCAAAAAAAATGCTAAGGCAATTTTGTGGTGAAATTTTTATTGCTCTATTTTAAACAATGCCCAAAAAATTATCTTTTGGGTGACTTGATGAATAGGTGATAGATTTTTTTATTATTTTTCAAAACATTGATATGACTGTGATGAGATTGAGTAGTTTTGTCAACATCTTTGGTTGTTGCAATTCAAAGGTATATCTGAAAGGTCCTTACCACAAACTATGGGTAAGTGATGCTTGAGCTATTATTGCCTCCAAGTCTGTCACTTCTAATATTACCCTTTAAAATCTCACAATAAATTTTCTTAGGGACTTGGCTCCTATTTCATCATTAGTAAGGCTAGTAAAGCCTATAGATTCTTTAGCGGCTTATAAACATTAATGAATTTAGTTGTAATCATCATTTTGAACTCGACAAGACATTATCACACCTGTTGGAACCAAGAAGATCCATGCCATAGGAGATTCGTTGAGAGTAGTGAAGACAATATGAAACTTTAGAGCATCCTCTATATCCAATAGGGATGTATTTGACTCAATATAAGCTACATGACCAATAGGGTTTGTCTTCCCCTTGTAAGCATCAAGATGTAGAATCTTCAAATTTTTTTTTATGGTTTTGCTTTAGTGATCTTCCTCAAGAATGCATTTATTAATTGAGCCTTTCTCTTTTTTATCCATTAGGAAGGAGTTGACTACTCATAGTTGTTTGGGTGGTAGGTTTCATTTGTTTCTAGAGGTCAAGTTATCACTGAAACTTGAAGGTCTCCATCAAATGATAGAATCAGATGATCTCTCCAATTCTTCAACCACTTAGAATGATTCTAGGAATGGGCACCAATGCTCCTTGAATCATTCTTGTCATCCTCTTTATCTTTGGCAATTATTTATTACTCACTCACACTAGGTTGCTCCATGTTAATTGATGCATTTATGTGGAGCTGCTCTACCGCTAGTATTGCTTGGTTTTTATTTCTTGGCATTATTTCACACTTACCATATCTTTGAGGTTGTTGAATTCAAATTTATCACTGGACAATATCAAAACCTTACTAAAATCATAAGACATAATAAAAAATGGATAAAAAAAGAGAGAATTCAAAGAATCTAGAAAGTGAAGCTTTGGAATTTTATTAAAGACATGACTAAATATTTATAAGGAGATATTGTACTACAAATTGCGGGACATGGTTAGAAGAGTCAATATGTCTTAATGTTATAGAAGTTTGATTAGTTTAGGTCCTTTTGGTGAATATTAATAGCATCCTCCTTCTTTTGTAGCACTAAACCTCATTTTGAACCTATAAATTGGAGTCAGTGGATGAACCTAACACATTTTAATTGGCTTGAGTAGCTTATGCATTCTTATAAAAACTAGTAAAATCTCAATATTTCTTTCTAGCCTTTTCTTTCTCTCTATTCTCTTTATTAGGCTTATTTTATACTTATCAATAAGATTGAGATATCACCAGGCACCCATGACCAATTGAATCTAAAAATATCTATAAGGACTACCAATATGAATAAAATAGAATGATTAGCTTTAGAGGATTTCCATAGGAACACGACATCCTTAGTGTCACTAGTTGATTTCTAGTGATGTCATTATTTTTGATAATTTTCCACATCAATGGTTTATCCAACTAGTCTTAATAACATTAGTCATTTTTTAAAGTGGAGCTAAAAATATCCAAAATATAATCTAAGAATAATTTTTATATACATCTTAAAAGAAAATTTGACAATTACTGAGTGATAGCACTTATAAAGGTTGTGTCACTTCTTATAATTAGAATAGAATATTTTAAACAGATAACATTTTCTATATTTTTAATTTTTATATGTATTTTTCTAGTCTTTTTTTCCATCAAATTATCCCTAACCTAACTCAGGGGGGAATGTAAAAGAAAATTGAGTAATTTTTTTATTGTGGATGGATGATTCTATCTTCTAATCATATGTACATGACCATTACTTTTTGAGAATGCTCCTTATAATGCAAGTGAATAAACCTTGCCCAAATTGGTCTCTAATACTTAGTCCTGGTTAAAGGTGAGGAGTTTAATTTCCATCTAGCATTTATAGTAGTTTTCCAATTTCTATAGCCGTATTTACTATGTTATTAATTATCTTGTTATAAACATTTTTGGATTTCTCAGCCTAGCAACATCATTTTCGTGGATTGTCGAGTTGGTACTAGATTTTCTCTCACCGAGCTCTGAAAATTATTACAGTGATGATCTACTTTTTTCAGATGATGTTTACATATTCATAAGAAAGGTAGGGCAAATAAAGTTTACAGATTTATGAGAGGTATATTTTAGATGTCCTTAATAGACATTGTTCTTCTAATGCATGATAGAGAAGTGCTTTGCATTCTTCGGCTAGACTCTTTTATATTAGCCAAAACACTATTCCACGTTATGCATCATAGTAATAATTGTTACAATAGATAACAAAACCCTTGCATTACTTCTGCATGAATTATTTTTCCTAAATGATGTTTTACCCGATAGATTTTGGCAACCTTAATACTCTAAATAAAAATAGAGAATTTTTTTTATCATCGTATTAGTAAAATTAAAGTTAGAGAAATTTTATAGAAAATAAAATGTGGAAAAACAACATGACCTGATGATATTCCAATAGAAGTGTGGAAATGTTTAGGAGATCATGGAATTTCTTAATTTATTAATCTTTTTAATGTTATTTTAAAGACTAAAAAGATACCAGATCAGTGGAGAAAGAGTTTGTTGGTTCCTATATTTAAGAATAAAGATGATGCACAAGAGTGTGCAAATTATAGAGGAATTAAGTTAATGTGTCATACATTAAAATTATGGGAGAGAGTAATTGAGCATAGGTTACAATGTGATACAAATGTTTCTCACAATCAGTTTGGTTTCATGCTAGGTAGATCTACTATGGATGCTATACATTTGTTAAGAGGTTTGATGGAGAAGTATAGAGAAAGTAAGGAGGATCTACATATGATATTTATTGATTTAGAGAAAGCTTATGATAAAGTTTCAAGAGATGTTCTTTGGAGAGTTCTAGAAAAGAAATGAGCTAATATTGGTTATATTCAAGTCATTAAGGATATGTATACTAGAGCTGTTACTTGTGTCCAAACACAAGGAGGATTGACAAAATATTTTCCTATTTAAGTTGTATCACATCAAGGGTCAGCTTTAATCCCTTATCTTTTTGCTTTAGTTATGGATGTTCTTACTAGGCATTACAGAAAGATGTACCTTGGTGTATGCTTTTTGTTGATGACATTCTTCTTGTTGATAAGACTAGAGAAAGAGTCCAAGAGAAACTTGAATTATAGAGGTCAACCTTAGAGTTTAAAGGTTTTCATCTAAGTAGATCTAAAACTGAATATCTGGAGTGTAATTTTAGTTGTAGAAGTTCCAGTGGCAGTGTTGTGACATTGGGTGAACAAGTCATTAAAAAGAGTGAGTGATTCAAATATCTAGGCTTTATTGTTCAAAATGATGGTGAAATAGATGGAAATGTTATTAGTAGAATTCAAGTTGGATGGTTGAAGTCGAAGAATGCATCTAGCCTATTGTGTGATTAAAAAGTATCGCTTAAACTTAAGAGAAAATTTTAAAAGATGGTGGTAAGACCTGCAATTATTTATGATGCCGAATGTTGGCCAATAAAAGAGAAGCATAAGACTAAGTTAAGTGTTGCAGAGATGAGGATGCTCAGGTGGATGAGTGACTTTACTCTTATGTTGACCTCCACACTTGATCCATGAATCGAATTAGATTTATGGAGCAAATTCGATAAACTTCGGAGGCAACATCACGCAAATCGAAGCTGAAATATATTGGACATCGCTGAAACTAATTAAAATAATCTCCGATCGATGAATGGACATCGCCATCACATTTAGAACATTGAAATTGATCAGAATATACATCTTGCACAATCTAACAGTCGACAGATCAATAGATCGAGCCGTCAATACCCAAAAATACACATATCGTAGTTGGGAGGCTGCGATTGCCTAAATGATTTTCATTCATAAAATAGATCACATCGTTAGCATTGAAATATCTAAACCTATCAAATGAATTTGCCAGCGTTTGATTCAGACAAGTCTGCGCAAGTGTCGAGTGGTCGGAAGAGACAACGTACATTTTTGAGCTAAAATTGATCCGATTCATCGTCAACTTGAACTAAACAACCTCTGATCGCGAAACGGATTATGTCATTGCATCCAAAAAGTCAAAATCAAATAAAATTGATGCTCATATTATCTAAGCCGTCTTATAAGAAAGTTGATTGAGATCAATATGCATTCCAATAGAATGTGCTAATTTAGTAATTCACTTAAATCTACAACCACCTATTAAGCTCACATTTTAGCTTATTTTTATACATAGCAACCCCACTTGGATTTATATATATATATATATATATATATATATATATATATATATATATATATATATATATATATATATATATATATATATATATATATATATATATATAATAGATAAACTATTAACCCAAAATCCACTTTTCATATCTTGTTCACGTGGAACCTAACACATGCTTATTTAATGGTTGTTGCTAGCTTTTTGTCCTATTCATTTATAAAATGAGAAAATGAAGAGCATTTCATATCTCCCATCCCGACATTTCAAATCACATGTAAGAAGGTCTTCTCCCCATTATTCTAGTCTTCGTTCCCTTCTTGTCTCCAACACCGAACCAACTTCTCCATCTCTTCCAAACCAAGCAGCTCTCTCACCTCCTCTTCATCTCCCACCGATGATCTGATCCTATCAAACCCAGCAAACCACAACCTCCACATAGCTTTCCTCAACTGCAAATTGCTTTTAGCCCACAGCAAAACACCAACTCCCCTACCTCCTGCTCTTTCACACAACCTGCACTAAACGAGCTTTCCCACTTTCGCACACTAATTAGCTCACTTCACCTCCCGTCTGTGATCTCACACACATATATTTAGTAGCATCTCATGACCACACACAACTTGCTTGCCTGCAGCTATTTGTCCCACTTCTTCTCTACACCGGCTACCCAATTAACAGTTCTCTTTCTCATTTACTCTCTCTTCGTCTGTTTTGGCATGCTTCTCAAGCACATAGTAGTAGGCTGAACATGTTCCCTTCTCGAGTTTTGTCAAACATCACAGCCTTTCTGGCTGTTTTCTACACCTCTTCTCATCATTACACGCAGAAGAGCCCTAATTGAGCCTCTCTTGCCTCTTCTGCTTGACTCAAGCCCCAGCTATCATTTAATCTATCAACCTACTACCGAATAGCCTTCCTTACACCCCTATCACCTATCATCTTTCTCTCTCTAGATAGAGAGAGGAACATCTCCCTCTCTCTTCCGAAATAAAAAAAGAAAGAGAAAATATCAAAAAGAAAATCATTATTATTATTTTATGTGCTTCAATCAGCAATAAGGTATAATAAAAGAGATTGAATGTCTGAAAAATGTATATATGTTATCTTATGCAAGTATTCCCATATCTCATCACACTTAGAAGAGCATGAAGAGTTTGAAGACCATATTCTGCTTAGTAGAGTTGACGAGTTTGAAGACCACGACTGCGGTGTCATGAGACACCGACCAATGTGCTCAGAAGAGCACAATGGGTAAGCCAACCGAGTCCCGATGCAACTCCCATGCTGGGATGAAGCTGGGAGGCTGCCAAATTTTCCAATGAATCAAATCTTCTCCAAAGAATTTTCTGTTAACATAATCAAAATGAACTTGCAAGTCTTGATGCAACACAAAATCAAATGAATTGGAACTCGAGTAAAAAAATGAAGATATGAAATTGTAATAAATAACGTATAAAATTGATCACCTATAAAAGTTCAAGTAGCATCAGATTGAGTTATAAAGTACTTAATAGTTTTGCTATAAGCAAGTGCAAGGTTCAAACTAAAATTCCAAGGGGCTATTTTTTATTGAAAGTGAGATGAAATTTTTAGATTTTTTTTTATAATCTAAAAGATCGAAATGTTAGATGCTTGATAAATGGGTAAAGGAGGAGCTAATTTTTTTAAAGTTTAATGAGAGTTAAAAGTGATTAGTTTTGTATATGTAAAATAATATCAAATCAAGAAATAAAAGGAGGTTATTATGTTTTGTGTATGCAGGTATGAAGATCTCATCATGCTTAGTAGAGTTGATGGATTTGAAGACCCTGTTATGCTAAGTAGAGCTAATAGGTGGGAGACCATGGCCGTAGTGTCGCAATACACTGACCATTATGCTCAGTAGAGCTGACGGGAAGGTCGAATAGCCCCTCGATGCAGCCCCCTATGTTGGGATGATGTCGAGAGGCTGCCGAATTTTGGACTACCAATGAACTCAAAAGAACTTAAATATGATCTAAATATAGCTTAAATAAAAAACTTAAGCAAGATTCTATAAACTAAAAAAGACCATAATAACAACTAGAGTAAAGAATAAATAAAAAGAGAATCTATAAAATAAAATGAATTCTGAAAAGGAACTTACCTAGGGACTTAGAACTTTACTCCAAAAGGAAAGCATAACTTCCTCACACTCAGAACCTTCAGATAACACAACAAAACTGAATGGATCTGGATAAAAATGAACTGAATCAACCTCATATTTATAGTTGAATATGAGACTCGTAGGGGCTTGCCAACAATATTCAAATCACATAAAGACAAAAATTACCGCTCTTAAGTAATATACAAATACAAGATGATGTTTGATAGATAAACCTAACACTAAAACCAATGAATCACCCATGTGCGCATGCAAAGGAAATGCGATCATTTTGAATTTTCAAGAGGTGGCTTTATATGCTATTAGGTGGTTAATATTTGCACAAATTTATGAATTCTTGAATAATTATGGGGAATTACATGAATTTAGAAACTATTCTTAATTAAATCATAGGGTTTAGAGGTTTGTGTAAATTTTTTAAAGGCTAACAAATTTCTAAGTATAATTATTGTTGATTCACTTATGCAAATCTCGAAGTAACTTGAAAATTTAGTTAATGATCATATATTATCAATTTTAAGCGGAGGTTGAAAAATAGCAAAGACTCCTTTCCTATGGAATTTCAAAAAAAAAAAAAGTTGACAGCTTTTACCAAAGTAAAATGATTGATTATTCTCGATCCCTCTGCTAATAAGATATCAATAATCTTATAAAGAACTTATAAGTTGATTTAGATATAATTTGAATGAAATAGAATTTAATTAATAATTAAAGTTAAGACTTAAATTACCTATTATTGAAAGTGTGAAGACATATTATGCAGTTATACTACAATTTGCATAATCACATAATGTAAACACACTAAAACTCATGCAATTAAGCCTATATCACCCGTATGGGCCCCGACACTATACTGAATGCATGAATCTAATGTCTGAGGATGCTATGCTAGTTGATTCCCAGTTGGGTCTGTGGGTTGGGTCCTAGTTCACAAAATCTAATGATGTTATTATAACTTTTTCAACTTGAGAAATATCTGAGAAGCTAATTGTCATATGACAGTATGACAATTACCTCCTACTTCTCTAATGATGGCTGAGTTGATTGAGGATATCAACTAGAGGGGTCATCATTATCAAAATATTTAAGATATTTATATTTAATAATTTCTAATTTAAATTTCTCAAAATATGGATCTAGATTTGATCCTCTATTATTAAATTATAGAGTCGATAGGATCTAGAATAATAGACTAAATAGTTAAGCAAACTTATTTTCCCCAATGATGGCTGAGTTGATTGAGGATATCGATTAGAGGGGTCATTATTATCAAAATATCTAAGATATTTATATTCGATAATATCAAATTCAAAATTATTAAAGTATAATTTTACATTCGATCCTCTATTATTAAATTAATAGAGTTGACAAAATCTAAAATAATAAACTAAATGATCAAGCAGATTTATACACCCCGATGATGGCTGTGTTAAATAAAAATTTCAACCGAAGGGGATACTTACCATTAAAATGTGCTTGCAAGCTTGAATTGATTTAATCAAAATTAAGGATCAATATAAATATAAATTTGGATAAATTATCAAGTTCTAAATGGTTAAATGAAATTCAATATCCAAACCTAAAACTAAAATTCAATCCATCAACAATTGTTTTAGAAGTGACAAATTAAGAAAGCTCTAGCTCACAAAATAGAAAATGTTAAGTCAAGTATATAACAATGTTCACTTTCAATCAATCTCATGTTAGTAATGGATGTGACCCATGTCCTCTGTCCACGTTGTTTGGCTAGTAGGCTCCACATATGATGTGGTTACGATTAGACTTCTCTGACCGGGTGATTTGCTGGCAAATGACACAATTATATTACGATCATGACTATAAGCCTTATGCTCCCCAATAGCTTTATTTCTTGAGATGTAAATCATAGGGTGCACTTGATAAAGCAAAAATCCCTCTATCATCTAAGGTGGACTTAAGCCTATCTCCTTAGACAAACACCACCCCAAGTCTACAAGGCTCCCTTGGACGATGCAACCCATGGCTGCTGACAAGGATCATTCGGTCAGGTTGGGTTGACTACCTCCTCTTACTAAGTAAACTAGGTACCACGATAGTAAGAGATGATAAGATCATGAGATCTTGATCGGGTGCGTCATCATTCCCTCAACCATCCACTTCAAGTTAAAGGATGATGAATTTCATAAATCTAAATTCTAAAACTCCACATATTGCTACTATATGCTATTGTTGACCTCACTTTTGGAGTGAGCTCTCAACTTCCTCATTGTAGATCTAGGACTCTTGTAGACACTAAGAGCTCCTTAGTCTTAAGACACTTCTAGTGATTAGGTGAACACTTAACTTAAGCCTAGAGACTTGGAAGGGTTAGCCATAGGAAGTGGTTATGCCTTACGGATTTAGAAAGACTTGCCAACCCTATAGCCTTAAACCCAATCCCTGCTTCCTTCTTCCAAACCAAACCTCAAATTCAAATCCAAGATCATAAATCCAATCCTAAATCAAATGATTAAAACTCATGATTCAATTCAAATTCCAAATCTCTTCCTATGCACTTAAATTTTATCTTATAGACTTAACCTTAACCAAATTCAAATCAACCCCAATTCAATTGATTTTTTCAAATATCAAATTCACCTCAAATCAAATCCCAACCAAATTCCAAATCAAATCCAACTCCAAATGATTGAAACCCATGATTAAATTCAAAATCCAAATCCCTTCCTAAACCATATGAACCACCTTCATATGCTTAGCCAAAACCTCCTTCAAACCAAATCAAATTTGGTTGATTTCTTTATAAATTAATCATTCCTTAATTTATATTTACAAATATAAATGAAATCAAATTCAAACCATTCAAATCAAATCAAACTAAATCAAACCAAATCAAGACCTTTCTTAAACCATATGGACCCACCTCCATAAGTTTAACCAAATCTCAATCCAAATAAACCCAAACTCAATTGATTTTTTATTAATCAATCATTCCTTCATTTATATTCACAAATATAAATGAAATCTAAATTTGAACCATTCAAATCAAATCAAACAAAATCAAACCAAATTAAGACCTTTTAAGCTATATGGACCCACCTCCATAAGCTTAACCAAATCTTAATTCAAATCAACCCAAAATTAATTGATTTCTTTATAAATTAATCATTCCTTAATTTATATTCACCGATATAAGAGAAATCTAAATTCAAACCATTCAAATCAAATTAAACTAAACCAAACCAAATCAATTCCCTACTTAAGCCCTTTTGACCTACATACCTCAACTTGGTCAAACTTGCTTCCAAATCACTCCAAACCCAAGTGATTTTCTCATGAATCATTTATATCTTCAATTATATTCACAAATATAAATGAAATATAAATCCAAGTGGCCAAAACCAAAGCCAAATCAAATCAAATTCCCAATTTTATCCTTTTTAGCTAAATTCTTGAACTTGGCTAAATGATACCCAAATCAATTCAAAACCCATGAATTTCCTCATGATTCAATCTTTCCTTCAATCGTTGCTTCCAAATATAAACACAAACTACAATTATCAAACCAAACCCAAGTCAGCCTAAGTCAAGCCCATGTTGACCCCTTTTCACTTGAAATTATCATATGAACTAAAATCTATTTGACTCTAAACCATTTGCAACTGGATTTATATTTTCATCATAAATCCATATGCGAGCTCAACTAAACTTAAAATGGGCCAAAACCTAACCAATTGACCCATTTAGGTCCACTTGACCCAAAATGACCTAAAGACTCTTTTTGAGCCAAGTTCTAATCCAACTCAAATTGGATTGAACTAAGCCTTTTCAAACCTCATATCATGATCAACAATCATCCTAAGGTGATCAACTACCTTGAATTGGGTCAAACCAAGTCAACCTGGTCTTTTGACCAAGTCAACCTTTAGCCCAAATAAAACCTAAACTAGCCAAAACCCACAATATACCAAATTGATTGAAATCATTAACTCAAACCCAATCATGATCAATGATTGAACATGACCAAACCATCAATTGAGCCAAACCAAGTCCAATTGGCCATTTGACCTAAGTTAACCCAAATTAGCCTAAAAAGCTAAAATGGGTTAAATCATGATTTGATCCAAATTGATTGCAACCAATGGCTCAAGTTCATTCCAAATTACTTACTAGACCAAATCCATGATTGAGCCCAATTTGACCAATTGGTCAACTTTACCCAACATAGCCCAAATTGACTTAAAGGGTCAAATTGGCCAAAATCTAAATTGATTCCAAATTAAACCAAACCAAAGCTACAATCATTTTTAATTAGCCAATTGAACATGAACCAACACTTAACCCAACCCAATTTGATCCAATTGGTCAAATTGGTCAACTTAGCCGATTTGACCTATTTGAATCCAAATGAGCCAACATCAAACCTAAGCCAAATTAATCAAAATCACTTGAACCAAAACTCTTCAAAACATCATTTGAACCTAACCCAAGTCTTGGTTTGACCAAATTTGACCAATTGGTCAACCCAACCCAACCTAATCCAAATGAGCCTATTTTGGCCATATGAAGCCAAATCACCCAAAACCAACCTATGGGACCCTAAGACTTGGCCTATCCCAACCTAAACCAGTCCTAACTCATTCCCAAACCTGCCAAATCCATAGTGGGCCCCACCCAAGCAATGAGCCATTGGACAAACCTTCTTCCATTGGATCTTCACATTAACAAGCAAAGTTGACTAACCCATCACCATGGCAGTCCCCAAGCACTCAAGTGAGGCTCCACTTGACCCACCTAGCTCACCTAACCCCCCCTAGGCTAGCCAAGGACCAATAGAAGTTCAACTCTTTCTCATTCAAGCTAAAACTAAAAACCCATGGATTCCCCCAATTCAAGTGGGAATTGACACGATTTGCATTGTGAGAGTTCCCGATGCCATTTCAAAACTTCTCAGAGCTTTTCCAAGCATTCCTGAAGCATCCCTCGATCAAATTTCTTCTCTAAATTCAAAACCAAATTAGGCAGCCTTCTTTCGATCAATACTCCCTCTCTACTCAATCAAACCTCAATTCCTTTTACCCACACCTTCACCATATCCAATCAAAGTGAAACGAATCATTTCCCAAGCTTCAAGCCAGAGATAGGAGTTTAACCAAGACCAATCACCAAAAATGAGGAGTTTGATTGACCTAGCAATCCACCTCAAATCAAAGCTTGCATGGCTCAATAGAGCTTCATTTCCACCAAATGAAGCTTCCTCAATCATTGGAACCGCCAGTCACAAGCTCCGGCGAGATAATTTCCCAAAATCGAGCCTTATATGAAAATTTGTTAGTCCTTTTCGAAGAGAAGTTGCATTTGAACCCATCCCATATGTTGGATTCATGTGGATCCTTCTTGCGAAGGTGTGGGTTGAGTTTAGAGTGGATCCAAGCTCGGGTGAGCTCGGATTGAGGGATCCATGGCGGATAGGCTCCGTCATCCATCGCTCATAGAAGATGGATCATGAGTCATCCATTCTGCATGATTGGAATGAATGGCTCTGATTAGATCAGGCTTAGATTCTCTCTTTTCTCCCCTTTACCGCGGGATCTAATCATGGTCATCTGATCTTAGATCGGATGATCCAAGGGAAAGCGCATCCTCCATAATTCGAGTCAGCATCCCAACGTGATAACTTAAATACTCAATCCCATCATGCCATGTGGAAAGTGCATGCCACATCATCGCATGGTGTCTATGGGATTAAGTGTTAGTTAGGGTTGTTTTAATTAATTTATAAGGCTGAATCTTCCTAAAATCATAACTAATCCTAGAAAAATCCAAAAAATGCAAATGAGGGCTCATTTTGAAGATATTTCAAAGTAGATTCCATTAAAATTATGATTAATTATTTTAGAATAATAATTTTACTTAATTAAAGTTTAATTAAAAACTTAATTAGTCTAATTACTCTCTCATTAGTTGTCCAATTAATTTCAAATCTTTTAGAGATATTTAGAGGGATGACCACTGCCTCCTATTTTTTTTTTGGAATTTATTGAATAGTTAATTAGGGAAATAAATGGATTAAGCCTTAATTACTCTCCAACCTTAATTAGTGATAATTAAACAAATTAACATTAGTTTAATTAATTAATTAAGCTCATTATCCTCTATTAATAGTGGAAACTCTTAAGGAAGTGGTTTGGGTTCATTTCTTATAACCATTTCATTAAGCCTCTTCATTTATTTCAAGTTAATTAAAAAAAGTTTAAATAATTAATTAGCCATTTAATTAACCAATCAAAATAAGAGAGAACCTAATTATTTTAGAGCCTAATTGAGAATTTAAAATGAGGATTGAGGCCTCTTCCTTGATCCCTTTTACTAAGTTAATTTCATCATTTTAATCAAAACATAATCAAAGAATTTAATCAATTAATCAAAGGCTTAATGAAATTAATTTAAAATCCATTCATTCACAACCTAACTTTATTTAATCAATCTTGGGTAGCTCTTTGGGTGTTCAATAACCTAAATAGAGAGCTAATAAAATTATGGTTAGCTCACATGTATAAGCAAACCATAAAAGTAGTTAAGTGAGCTCCTTAGGCTTAATTAACTATTAATTATAAGCCAATTGCATTAGGCCTCTTTCATTTCTTAGGAGCATTGCCAATTCACTTTTCATATGGTTGCATCTCATATTGGCTCATCATTATTTAGTTAATTAGCTTAAGGTGATGTAGGTAAGGGTTAATTAATGGACTTAATTCATACCTCAACCTAATTAAGACATAAAATCAACTTAATTATTCTTCATTAAACCAAATTAACTCACACATGGGGGATGGGATTAGGATTAGTAAACCTCTTTCACATTCCTTAACTCAAACCAAACATAAAAATCAAAAATGGCTTTAAGAAACTTTGGTTTATCTTGAATGAGTTTGTTTAATATGATTGTCCTTAGGACTTAGTTGGATTGAATGAAATCACATATTTGTGTTATTTTATTTCCTTCCATTCATGCTAAAATTATTGTATGCCACTTGTACTCATACATTCATGTATTTAAAGTTAATTAAATAAAAAAAATTTTCTTGGATAATATTCTAGCACAGTATTTTACGGATAAGAGATAGAGCGATTGCTCCGATCAAGATGACGGTAAGTTCAATTTTCAACTCGATGAGGATGATCTGTTGGAGGACTCAATTGAGATCCACATGGTCGATACTAGGAGCTTTCTCCATAGAGACTAGCAGAGGGAAGCATTTTAGTTGAAGAGGATGACACCATCCATTCAACTCAGCACCTCCTCCACTAGCTTAGATAGAGAGATGACCATATTGACAAGATGGGGAAGAAAATTGAGTTGATGGCAGTGATTTCAGCATTGCAGAACTCAGCTCCCAGTTTCATAGCCTTTGCTCATAGTAGCCAATAGAGCAGAGTGGCACATACCTCAGATCATTCTAGATGCATTTCCATAGAGGAATATAGTGGTAGCTTGCATAGGAAGGTAGTGTATAGTACCTCCATGCATGAGAAGGATATTAAAAACATGGTGGAACAACAGATGAGGGAAGCACTAGCACAAGCCCAAGGTGGCTCATTTGTTCCAAATGGTAGATCCTACCCAGAGGAAATTGACGCAGTCCAATATCCTATGGGTTTTATGCCTCCTTTCAAATCTTTGATGGCAGTAGGAACCCTCGTGAACACATTGCACATTTTAGGGCCATCTTCTACAATGCTGGAGGTAGTGATGCCCTTCTTTCCAAATTATTTATTAGAAGTTTAGCGGGTGTTGTGTTTGACTTGTTTGCTAAATTTCCCAAGTCGGTAAAGACATTTTCTAAGTTGGAGCACGTCATCATAAAGAGATTTGTTGGATCTCATCAAAGGGTTACTATAGAGATCTTGTTGTAGCGACATAAGTCTCCAATGAGTACCTTATTGATTACATTCTCAGGTGGTGAAACTTGAGTATGAAATGCTAAACATGCAATAGACATCATAGAAATTCTCAAGAACATCCATGGCGATTGCTTTCATGCTCAAGAGTTTTACAATCAAAATCTTTGAGAAATTAATCAACAAGGGGGCTAGTCCATAAGAAGAAGCCAAATTGTTGCCTTTCCAGGACCAGTCAGCCAAGCCCAAACCTCATAGGGAATTTAAAAAGAAATCGGGGGTAGTCACAATAGCTGACAAGGGGAAGAAGCCAGCTAGGGTTCAATCAGATAGGTCTCGAGCTCAGCCTCCACCACCTTACACCATATCACACTGCCACAGTAGCCACCGCTTCCCTCCTCATCAACATCATCAGAATATTCTACCGCACTGTAGCTATTACTTGCCTACTCTTATCGATAGATTGAATAAACCTTATTCATTCAAAAGGGAAGTCAAGAAGATCTTTAAGAATCTCTTAAAGAAGCCTGATTTCTAGTTATTAGAGCCTAAGAGGCTAAAAGAAGTGAGCAAGAGTCATAATCCAAACTATTGTCCCTACCACTGCATGTTAGGCCATGTTTAAGAAGATTGCATTATATTTAAGGACTAGCTTGAGAGTAGCTTCAAGTCAGGTTCCATCATCATCCCCAAAGAACACCTGTTAGAACAACCTTTTAGTTCTATTAGAGTAATCCTTGGGGATACATGTGATCCTCTTAAGACAGAGGAAGGTTGGGATATCTTCCTATCCCGAACCTCCAAGAAAATTATTTCTAAGATAAAAAAATTTTCCTTATAGGTGCCTCAACCAGCTCAAACCTCCAACTCCAAGGAAGGTTTGCAAGTTGTTAAGGAAAACTTGATGGAGGTAGGAGCCCAGCAGCTGTAGCAATAACCTCCATTTATCTGGGATTGTATAGTAACATGACCACCGGCCGGTTCTAGCACTCCTTCCAGTTGCAGCTACAGTTCCTCCAGCCACCTCTTCCTCTAGTAGTCATATTGTATCAATTGAGGGGGGTGCCAAATCTCACTCCACTTACTATGCTTGATTTATATTTTGTACCTTCATCCAAATCTAAGAAATCAATGAAGAAAGCTGATTCCACTTACATTTTGTCACCGATGATCTTGAGTTTATTCCTATATAGATACCTCCAAGTATACCATTATAACTCTAGTCTGATCACTCTTTCTTCTTCCTGACGGATATGGATTATCCATTCCTGAATCACTCGAGTTCACCCATTGAGATTGATTTGGAGTCATCCAACTCCGATGATCCTATAGGAGAAGTTGTAGGTGAACCTGATGAGCAAATAAAACTTTCACTAAATCATCTCATGAAGTCACTGAAGTCAACCTTCATAATGGCAAAGTTCTACCTCTTAGTGCAGCACCTCAGGATAAGAGTAAGCAAGTCATTGGTTCTAGCGATCAAGTAACCATTCCACAGGATGCTCTGCCTACGGATATGCTTGTGGAGGACCAGCCTAGAGTTGACTACAATGCCCTCGCTCACCTGAGAAATTTTCCAGATAAGCGAGTCATTGATCAAAGCCATTCTCGGTCCAAAAATATGCTTAGCTTAGCTGAACGCTACTAGAAAAGAGGCATGTTATTCAAGAGAAGCCCGTGGAGTTACAATCATTTATGAAGACCTTCTTTTAGGGACAACTGAGCACAACCATCCCTCTACATCACAGTGGATATGGGCAGATTTAGACTCTCAGGGTGTTAGTTGATCCAGGTGCATCAGTGAACATTATGAGTCTAAAGACCCTTGCCTACCTGAGGATTGATAGCTCTAAATATCAAGGAGATTGGATGATGTTGAGAGGATTAAATGAGCAAGGCGAGAGGGCTTTAGGCTCCATAATGTTGCCATTAGAGATAGTTGACTAGAAGACAGAAGCCAAGTTCTACATAATTGATTTAGATGCATCTTTCACTACTTTGCTTAGTAGGCCTTAGATACATGGAAATAATATTGTTCCCTCCTCTTTACATCAGTGCAACAATTTTTGAAGACGTGGAATTGAGTATTGTGTCAAAAGAGACTTGAAGCCATTTTCAGTTAGGGAGGTTGAGAAATATGAAGATGTGGCCTACTATCTTCCTCAAAATCAAAAAGTCTATTCTCATGAACTTGGTGAATGCTCAAAAACAAAAGAAAAAGAAAAAGAAGAAAAAGAAAATAAAAAGAAAAATGAAAAAGAAAATGAAAAAGAAGATGAAAATGCAAGTGAGAGAGAATAAGATACTGAGAACCCAGATGTTAGATTCCCATAGTTTGTTCCTCCATATGTGCACTTGGGTAAGATGACTCAACCTCCACCAGGAAGAGGAAGAGGTAGATCTAGAGGCAGTTCTAGAGGTGGAAGACCTCCTTGCTATTGACCAGCCAGTAGGAGCTATGTTCTAGTTCATAGGAGTACCCATGATCCACATAGACTTAGAGTCTAGTTCGGAGGATGACTCTCATGTGGTTAGCATGCCAATCAACCTCTCTTAGTTCCACTTTGGAGGTGACATTTGAGTCAGACAACGATGAAGACCAGACCTTCAAGCAAAGCATGAGTGTATCCAAATCAGTATTATGTAGAATAGTCAGTCAATAGTTGGGAACCTTAGCTCTAACCCCACTTTCTTCCCAGAAAGTTAAGGGTTTGTTAGTTAAGGAGGCCCCCCAAGTCATCCACAGATGTCAAGCCAAAATGGTTTTTGTTTGGATCATCATCTTCAAGTTAGTAAGCTGATATAGAATTTGAGGATGATTCATATAAAGACTTAATACAATTGCCTTTTGATTGGTATTCACCTTGTGTTCTTAACTTAGAAAAGAAGGGATTAATCCCACATACTTGATCTAAACATAAGTCATATTACTTTGAAAGGTTATGGGTTAAAAAAAAGCATATAATCTCAATCATGACCAAGACTAGGACTCAGCATAGTGGGTCTAGTCGATGACAACAACCATTGTCTAGTCATCACCATTCATTTGGAGTATGATAGGTTATTTTCAAATCATGCTAACTCATGTGAGGAGGTGTGATTATAAACTTCAGATGACCCAAATGAGCTTGAAGTCCAAGATACACCACCAAAGTTTGAAGAAGAAATCTTATCAACCATCGATGAACTCCAAGAAATCAACCTAGGAACAAAAGAAGATACACTCCCTACGTACATCAGCTCCTTGTTGAATGAAGAAGAATCAATGACTTAGTTAGCCTAATGACTGAGTTTAAGGATTGTTTTGCATGGAGTTATAAAGAAATACTCGATTTATCTCCTAAAGTAGTAGTCCACAAACTAGCAATAGATCCTAATGCTAACCCTATCATGGAAGCTCCTAGATGTATACGATTAGACATTGAGCAACAGGCCATTTTTGAAATCAAGAAACTGATTATTGCTGGCTTTATCAGAGAAGAAAAATATCCCACCTGGTTGGTCAGTGTTGTTCTAGTTAAGAAAAATAATGGTCAAATTCACATTTGCATCGATTTTAGGGATCTAAATAAGACATGTTGTAAAGATGAATTTCAACTTCCTATACTAGACTTGATGGTGAACATTACCTCATCTTATGTAGTATTTTCCTTCATGGATGGGTCATCTGACTTCAACCAATTTAAGATGGTCCCCGAGGATGAGAAAAATATTACTTTTTGAACCCCAATCAAAATTTATTGTTATAAGGTCATGCCTTTCGGTCTTAAAAATGTTGGTGCTACATACCAGTGGGTCATGACTCAGATCTTCAATGAACTCATTCATCATCAGCTTGAATGTTACGTTGATGATCTTGTAGTCAAAAGTAAAAAAAGGAAGACCATCTCTTTGACTTGTGAGTAGTTTTCGAATGGTTAAATAATTTAACCTTAAAATGAATCCTCTTAAGTGTGCATTCAAAATAACTTTAAGAAAATTCCTTGGGTTTGTTGTCCAGCACTGTGGAATAGAAATCAACCCGAAGAAGATCAAGGCTATCTTAGAAATGCCACCCCCTAAAATTCTAACCCAACTCAGATCATTTCAAGGGCGATTGGCATATCTAAGATGTTTCATTTCTAACCTATCAGAAAGATGCTAGCCATTCTCAGCACTTCTCAAAAAGGATGCTAATTTCAAGTGGGATGACAAGTGTCAGCATGCTTTTGAAGACATCAAGAATCACCTGATGACGCTGCCAGTTCTAGCAGCCCCTATCTTGGGCAAGCCATTGATATTATATTTCACTACATTAGATGACTCCTTTAGCGCTTTGTTAGCTCAAACCAATGATAAAGGAAAAGAGAATGCACTCTACTATCTCAGTCATCATCTAATCCCTTCTAAGGCAAACTACCCATCTATTGAAAAGCACTGCCTAACTTTAATCTTTGCATCCCAAAGGCTACAGTATTACATACTTTCTCATAAGGTGAATTTGATCTTTAGGATCAATCTCATGATCTCGATACTATCCGACGGTTGGAATGATCTTGGACCATGATCTTATCGTAATTTGACATCACTTTCATCACCTTCGGTGAAAGGATAAGCACTAGCGGATTTCTTAGTAGCACACCCACTTCCTACTGATTCTTCGCTTAGTGATGACCTCCCTGATGAACAAATCATGAACTTAGGGACACTAGTGTCCATCATTGGGTTGTGTATTTTGATGGTGCAACTTCCTTTCAAAAAGGAGAAGAATCACGATTTACTCTTCCAAGAAAGGCAGGGGTAAGAATAGTTCTCCTAACTTTGATGCGATGTGATGAGATTCTCATATCATCTGTCTAATCCATGCACCAATAATGAAGCTGAATATGAGGCTCTGATTGCTGGTGTGGAGTTCATCCATTACACTATGAATCCAAAGCATTAACATCTTTGGGAATTCTTAATTAGTTATCAACCAAATTGTTGGGTCCTACAAAGTCTTGATGCCTAAGCTCCATCATTACCATAAGTACACCATGGATTTTTTAGCTCAAATCTCAGTGGTTACCATCTACAAGATTCCTCAAGGAGAAAAAGTAGTAGCGGATGTATTGGCCAAGCTTGCAAAGGAGTTGGCATGCCCGGAAGATGAGTCCATACTAATAGGGGTAGACAAGTCTTATCTCTTGTTGATGTTAAACTCATCGAGTGACTCTCTCTTAAAGGGGAGGTTGCCTTTTCCAAAAAGGATGATGAGTCAAATTGAAGGCAACCATTCATGGATTATCTAAATACAGGAAAACTACCTCAAGAGAAGTCATTAGCCCATCAGGTGAAGTAGAGAGCTCTCTCATACGCTCTCGTGGATAGTACTTTATACCTACGGTCTTTTGATCACATGTGGTTAGGTTGTTTAGATAAACAAAGCCCATAAGATCGTGACTGAGGTACACCCAAGTTTATATGGAGCTCACCAATCCGATCTGAAAATAAAAGCCAAGATCAAGAGACTAGGATACTACTGGCCTTTGATGATCACAGACTGCATGGATGTAGCTGTGAGATGCCACCAATGTTAGGTACACGGTGTGGTCCTACATCAACCACCCAACATTCTACATCCTACATTGGCCTCATGGCCATTTGAGTTTTTGGGTACCGATATAGTGGGTCCAATTGATCCTCCTTCTTCCAAGAGTCATTGATTCATTCCACCGTATTTTTCCAAGGGTGAGCGATCCATTTCAGAGAGGTCATAGCTTAGCATGTGCTCCAATTTTTTAGGAATAATATTGTATATATGTTCGGAGTGCCTTGATGAATTAAATCTGATAATGGTACTACATTCAAGAGCACTAAAATCAATAGGTTTTCTTGAAGATATAACATAGATTAGATATTCCACCATCTATTATCCGAGCACAAATGGCTTAGCAGAAGCCTTCAACAAAACTTTCATCCATATATTAAAGAAGACACTCAATGACAATAAGTGATAGTGGCATGAGCAGTTTGTTGAGGCCTTGTGGGCTTACCGCACCACATACATGACTCCAACTAAATCTACCCATTTCTCCTTAATATATGGGTTTGAAGTAGTTTCACCATTATAAGTCCAACTCCCATCACTAAGGATAGCTGTGGGTAATAAAATCATAATGGAGCAGAATGCCAAGTTACGGTTAGAAGAGCTTGAAGGTTTGGAGGAGAGACGCCTCCGGGCATGCCAAAACCTCAAGTTGCATAAAGCCAAAATGATTCAAGCTCATAAAAAGTTGGTCCATTCTAGAGCTTTTCAAGTAAGAGAACTTATTTTAGTTTTAAGGAGACCAATTACTGCCAGTCGAAAGATGGGAGACTTTGAACCCACTTGGGAAGGCCCTTTTAGCCATAGAAAATGCCTACCAAGGAGTATCCTATCAGCTTACAAATTGTGAAGGAGAGTGCCATATGCTTTCAATCAACGGGCTCTACCTGAGGAAATACTATCCATAAATCTTGTTTGAAAATAATTATTAATAAAACTTCCTTTCATTTCAAATTTCATTTCTCTATATTAGTTAGAAATATCTTTGCTTGTGAATCTGCCACGATGTGTTTAAGGTTGGTGTTAGGAACCCAAGCGACATTCTATCCTTTAGCAACACAACACCAATACAAACTACACCCAACCACATAAAATAAACAAATATCTTTTGTCTCGGGCTATCTTGATGTGGGATAAACCCCGGTACTCACTTATTAGCTGCTCTAGGTCGAGCTGATGTGCTTTCCTGCTAGTACGTCACCCCAGTGGTCCCTCATTCAGGAAGATGTAAGTTTGCTATTTCTTGACTTGACTGCACACCCATGAGTACCTTGTTAGCATGGTAGGCCTTATTGTGCGGTCGATAATCTAGCCTCATGTTGGCTTCATTCAAAAGGATGTAAGTCTGTTATGCCATCTTCATGAACTAGCCATTGTGAACTAACTTGGTCGAGTTGAGGATTAGGGTAAGTCCCCCAGCGGCTCCTTTTCTTCTGACTACTTCAAGTCTGGGCCTAGTCCTTTTTTGTGACTCCCTACTTGGTAGTCACCCTTAAGTCGGGTTTATCTGTTGCACTGTCAATGGGTTGACCCACCCGGTGGATACATGACTCTTGGAAGATGTAAGACTGGTACACTTTTTCCTTGAGTTGGCCACTGAATACCTATAGGATTTCTTTTACAAGGTTCCAGATAAAGCCCCTAGTGGTACCTCCCCTGTGGACACTCTATTTGGATCACATCCTTAGTGACCCCATTTAGACACTAACTAGATTACTCTTAGATTGGATAGTCCCCCTTTCCTAGTAGCCACCCTTGTGGTTGGGGAATTGTCCTGTGGATATGCAAATTCTCCTTTGGTCTAGTAAGTTTGAGAAAGGGCTAGGCTGATATATGCTCTTTCTTAGTGTGGTGCCTCGCACACCAATAGGGTCTGCATAAATAACAAAATAATATATATATATATATATATATATATATATATATATATATATATATATATCATTGCTTGTGGTTTAGGAGGAAAACCCCCAACGGTACCTTTTCCCAAGTAGGTATCCTATCTTTAGGGAAGTCTTAGCAAAACTAACTATAGGAATCGTCTGACTACTTTTGAGTTAAGATAAGTCCCCAGGTCAGTATCTCTCAATAGTCGCCCTTAGGTTGGGTTTGACTTATTGCGCCACCAATGAGTCACCCCGGCGGTCATCCTTGCTTTGGAAGATGTAAGTTTATCACACATTCTTTCCAGTACGATAGTTGCACACTGATGGGTAGCCTTAGGTCGAGTTTGAATTGTTGTGCTATCAACAGATCACCCTAGTGGTTCCTTATTTATGAAGTTGTAAGTCTACAAGCTTTCTTCCTAACTTGACTATTACACACTGAAAGGTAACCCTTAGGTTGGTTAGGTCTACTTCACGACTGGTAGACTATCCCTTTGGATTTGTGAATTTAAGATAGAACTAGGCTGATATTAACCCCTTCTTAGTAGATCCATCGCACACCGATCGGGTCCATCTTAAACTTTAAATGAAATTGTTTTTGACTATTCTTGAGTTGATATGAGTCCATAGTGGCATTCGCTCAATAATCTCCTTAGGTCAAGTTCAATTTGTTGTGCTATCAATCGATCACCCCAGTGGTTCTATGGTTAGAAGGATGTAAGCCTACAAGCTTTCTTCCTGACTTGACCATTGTATGCTGAAAGGCAAGCCTTAGGTGGATAGCTCTACCTGATGGCCGGTAGACTACCCCTTTGGATTTGTAAATCTAAGATAGGCCAAGGTTGATATTAACCCCATTTTAATGGGTCCATCGCACAGTGACAGTGTCCATTTTGTCAAATCCATTATCCTCCCTCTAGTGGAGTCCTATTCACCATCCTCCCTCCAAGAGAGTCCAAATTTAAATCCTCCTTATCCTCAGGGTATTTGAGCTCATATCTCTAGTAGATGTGCCCTCAAAACCAGATCATATCCTCTCCCTAGTGGAGCCTCAAATCATAAGTCAACAAATAAAATTAAATCCCTATCCCTAATGGGTAATTCGAACCTAATTCCCTAGTGGAAGGTTCATGCACTCATCCCAAATGAATCTTTTCTCCCTAAGTTATATCAAAATTAAACTTTTATCCTCTATGGATAACCTGAACCATCTTCCCGTGAAAGGTTCACATGCTTGATCCCACAGTAGATCTTTCCTTCCTCTCTTATGACCTTGGCATATGTTGAGTTGAATTGCACTAAGATCTTGATTCCTTCTACATCTCGAGTTTAGGAGAGGATCGTCTATGTTAGTGGTTGCAATTCTTCGGACGTTGTTGATCATCCTAGTCAACACCAATACGTGTGGTGCGCATAGTCAGTTACACCACACCTATTGGGCGCCCTTTGTTGACCTCACTTTTGGAGTGAGCTCTCAACTTTTTATATCATAGATCTAGGACTCTTGTAGACACTAAGAGCTCCTTAGTCTTAAGACACTTCTAGTGATTAGGTGAACACTTAAGCCTAGAGTCTTGGAAGGGTTAACCATAGGAAGAGGTTATGCCTTAGGGATTTAGGAAGACTTTCCTACCCTATAGCCTTAAACCCAATCCATGCTTCCTTCTTCCAAACCAAATCTCAAATTCAAATCCAAATTCCAAAATCAAATCCAACTATCAAATGATTGAAACCCATGATTAAATTCAAACTCCAAATTCCTTCTTAAGTCTTTTGATTTTATCTTATGGACTTGTTCTTTACCAAATTCAAATCAACCCCAATTCAATTGATTTTTTCAAATATCAAATTCAATCTCAAACCAAATTCCAAATCATAAATCAATTCCAAACTCTAAATGATTGAAACCCATATCAAATCAAATTTTTTATTTTAGCCCTTTAGCCAAGTTCTTGAGCTTGACCAAATGATACCCAAACCAATTCAAAAGTAATGGATTTCATCATGATTGAATCATTCCTACAATCATTGACCCAAATATAAACACAAACCATCATTATCAAACCAAACCTAAGTCAAACCAAAGCAAATTGGGTTAGGTTGGGTCAAGTTGACCAATTGGTCAAATTTGATCAAGCTAAGAGTTGGGTCAAGTTCACATGATCAATTGGAGTGTAATTGTGTCATTGGTTTGATTCAATTTGCTTTGAATTTGATTATGGCTCATTTGGGTTCATATAGGTCAAATGAGTCAAGTTGAACAATTTGACCAATTTGACCAAATTGGGTTGAGTTAGGTGTTGAGTCAACATCAATTGGCTAATTGAAAAGGATTGTGGCTTTCGTTTGGTTTAATTTGGATTTAATTATGATTTTGGCCAATTTGATCCTTTAGGTCAATTTGGTTTAAGTTGGGTCAAGTTAACTAATTAGTCAACTTGGTCTTAATTATGACTTTTGGTCAAGTTCAATAAGTGATTTGGAATGAACTTGAGCCATTAAAACCGAATTGGGTCATTTCCTTCCCTTGAGATAAGACACATGCATATTTGGTCATTTCCTTCCCTTGGCCACTTGGCACTCATTCATAGGTCCACTTAGATACCAAGGACCATGGCTGACCTAACCTAAAGGTGGTTGGGTCAGCCATGACTCACAGGGAGGTAAAATTACCTCCCCATTCCCATTGGAGCATTTTAAACCACCAAGGACATCCACTACCTCCCTTGGAAACCACCTCCATACCCTTACCCAACCAAACCAAGCCACATCATCCACCCAAGGACCTCCATAACCCTCTAAAATGGCCAAATGATCAAGAAAAAGCCAAACTATCCATAACCGTTCGATCCAAGGAATGAGGGGGTATACCCCCCTCATTCTCACTCAAACTCATAGAGACACACTCGATCCAACCCTAGTATCCCGGGAAAGATATCCCTGAGCAATTTCCTAGGCTTCCTGAGCACTCCAAAATCCCCACTCTCAATTTTACGTGAAACTGAAATAGGGGAGATTCAATTCGATTAGCATTTGCTCAAACATGCACCAAAGTGCAATTAACTTTGCACACACCATTCTTGGAGCTAAACAAGCAAGAATGAATCATTTCCCAAGCTTCCCGATGACCGGAGGGTGGAGTTTGATCAAGATCGATTGCCCACATGTCGTGGATTGGTCTTCGAGCAAACTACACCATATCAAAGCTGGTGCAGCTCAATAGGGATTTATTTCTACCAAATGAAGCTTCTTCAATCATTGAAACCGGTCACAAGCTCCGGTGAGGTATGCCATTAAAATCGATCCTCGAATGAAAATAGGTTGGTCTTTTGTGAAAGAAAGTTCTATGTCTTGTGATTTTCACCATTAGATTTCTTTATTTTGCACATCAGCTCAAAGTTGTGGGATTATTTTCATCTCCATCCAAGTTTGGGTGAATTGAGGAGCGATAACCGGATGGTATGTAGTTCACCACTTCGGGAGGAGACAGCATCGCTTCATTACGTGTGATCGAGATGGATGGTCCTGATCTGATCATGCATTAGATCATTTGATTTCTCTAAACCATGTGTTTAATCATGGCCGTCCCATCTTAGATCGGATGGTCCATGGAGAAATTACGTCTGCCACCATCTGAGTCAACCTTCGGATGTGACAACTTAAATAGCCACTCCCATCGCATCATGTGGAAAGTGCGTCACGTCAGGATGCTGCATTAGCCACCACATGGCTCGATGGGATTAAGGCTTTAATTAGGGTTAATTAATCCATTTTTAAGCCAAAACTTCTAAAAATCAAAACTAATCTTAAAAATCCAAAAAAAAATACATACTTAGGCACATTTTAAAGATATTTCAGAGTAGAATTTAGGAAAATTATTATTATTTGGTTTAGAAAACAAATTTTGGCTTTATTAAGATTTAATTATATATCTAATTAGCTTAATTATTTGGTAATTAATCACCCAATTGATCTTCAACTTTTTATGAATGTTTGAGGGGATGATCTCTGCCTCTCCCATATTTCTAGGATTTTATTGGTTGCTTAATTAGGGAAATAAATTAATTAAGTCTTAATCAATTTTCTAATTTAATTAGTGATAATTAGTGAATGAACAATAGTTTAATTAATTATTTAAGCCTAATTATCTATGTTGAACTAGTATGGGAGCTTAGGGAATATGGTTGGGATACTTTTCCTATTTCATTTCCTAAGTTTTCTTCACTTTTTTGAATTTGATTAGTTAATAATTAATAAGGTAATTAATTGCTTAATTAATTAATTAATCTCTAAGATAAAAATCAAAGCCTAATTGAGTGTTCAAGTGACTTAGGGGTTAAGGATTGAGGCCTAATTAATCTTGGGTAGCTTTTTGGGTGTTCAATAATCCAAAGTGGGAGATAATGAAATTGTTGTTAGCTCACATGTGTGAGAAAATCATAAAAATAGTTAAGTGAGATCCCTTAAGACTAATTAACTATTAATCATGAGCCAATTGCATTAGCCCCTTTCATTTCTTAGGAATATTGTAAATTTACTTTTCATATGGTTGCATATCATATTGGCTCATTATTAATTAGTTAATTAACTTAAGGTGATGTAGATAAGGGTTAATTAATTGGATTAATTCATACCCTAATCAATTAAACTATAAAATCAACTTAATTACTTCTTCATTAAACTAAATTAACTAATACATGGGGAATGGGATTTGGATTAGCAAACCTCTTCCACTTCCTAAATCAAATCAAACTCAAAATTAAATATGCCATTAAAGAATTTTGGTTTATTTAAATAGCCTTATTTAGTATGATTGTCCTCAGGAATTAATTGGAATGAATGAGATCATGCATTTATGTTCCTTTATTTCTTTCCAATCATGTTAAATGTTGCTTGCGATGTGTAATCATGCATTCATTTCTTTTAAAATTAACTAAATGAAATGGTTTCTTTTATGTTAAATTGCATGTGTTGATTTAAATTAAAAATAGGTGTGGCTATTATTACTATTAAATCAAAAGTTACCTTTAAAGCCCATAAATCAATTATAATATATGGAGTGATGTTAATTACAAATATATATAAGTTTGCATGTGTTGATAATATAAGATATGCAATATGAAGCTCTTTTTCCTTATCGTATATGGATTTTCATTGGATTTATAAATGTATAGTTCATTTGACAAGAACATAATATTTGTCTAAATCTACTCCTATGCATCTCCATTCTAAGACTTAGAGATAATTTCATATCACATGTAAATCATATAATCAAATCAAATATGAATTATTGCATTACTTCTTGTTCTTGTGGTTCTTTTTGTACATTCACATGTATCTGAGAAAAGTGGTATATTAGTTTGGGCACCCCAAGGCTATGAGGCTTTAAGTTGCTCTAAGTAGGTCTCATACCTTATGCCCCTGGTGTAGAATAATGATGTCGTACTCACTTAAAACTATTATACATATGTATGTATGATATGCCCAATGAATAAGAATAATGAATCAAATATAACTTTTTCTTGAGTTTTTTCTTTTCTTATAGTTTCTTATACATCTATATGTACATAAGAAAAGTGGTATATTAGTCTGGACATCCCGAGGCTGCAAGACTTTAAGTAGTCCTAATTAGGTCTTGTACCTTACGCCCTTAGTGTAGAACAATGGTGACGTACTCACTTAAAAATTTTATACATGTGAATGTGTATTTAGCTAATGGATGAAAAATTCCTCTTTTCTATTAAAAAAAGACATGCATTCATAATTCAATCAAATGAAATATTTAAATTCCACAACACACTTCTTTGCATTCATCATTTAAGTGTGCTAAGACATGCATTATATGTATAGGTATGCTTAGGAATTAATCATATGCATGATATACATGATGAAAAGAAATGAATAAATATGTGTTTTGTGATAGTAATTCATTCTAATTAATCTTATGATGTCTTTCTTATTGGATAAGGTCATTTAGAGTGAACCTAAACTTAAGATTGATTAAAACATATAATAAGCCATTCACTAAAGGAAATTGATTAATTAACTTGCTTTAGAAGTGATCCCTCTCTTTCTTCTCTTTATAACACTTAGTTGTTAAGTGTAGGCCATATGAAATAAAAGAAAATACTAAGTAAAATCTTCAAATCAATTAAATCACTTAAAGAGAAATCAACCCTTTATAAATTAAATCCCTTACACTTAGCAAATTATAACTCTAAAACCTAGTTAGGACATACCACACAAGCCTTAATGCACACACATTAGACTAAGTCACCACTTCTAGCTTTATGTTAGGGCGGTGTATGGTTTGATGTATGCTTATTTTGTGATGTATTATTATAGACTTGATGTTAGGATGATATTAGCCTAATCTTGCTTTTTGTAGGGGGTTGTGCTTAAGAGGCTGCTAAATAAAAATATAAATACCTTTTGTTGTGCAGGTTGCTTATGCCTCTAAGCATAATCCAAGTTTAGATAGGTGGGCTTGGTTATCCATGTGCAGGTGTTAAGCCCAAATTTTTCATATACTACTTGGGTTGTATGTTTTGTTTAGCTAACATTTATTTTTCAGGTGTAGCTAGATTTACTTTTCCTCTTTAATGTAATTTTGCATTAGGATTAAGATAAGTGTTATGGGGGATTAGGATGAGCATTGGTTATAAGACCAGGTCTTATGTACCATGTGATGCCTTTGAAGCAAGCACATCCAAATCAAGCAAGAAATGAAGAAATAAATGAAGAAAATCAAATAAAAAAAATAAATGATGAAGAAATGAAGAATGAAGAATGAAGAATGAAGACCACCATAACATTCATCATTTATAATTATAATTATTCTCTTGTAATCCAGGTTGTATAAAGGTACTACCCCATTTTTTTTTTGGGTTGTATGGCGGTACCCAATCGCATAAGCCTTTTATTCTTTTGCGATAGCCTTATAAAATTGTTTGATGTTTTGTTTAACTTGTGCATTAGAAAAAGCATGCCTTTTCATAGTTTGTTTATGTGATGATTACTATAGGACTTAGAAGTGATTAGGCTCCTAGGATAAAAATTAAATTTTCTATCAAAACTAACAACTCATAACTAAACCTCTAAAATAACTCATAACCTCATATAAAAGCCAATGCATTAAATCAAGATAATAAAATATTTAGTAACCCCTTAGCTGGATGTTGTATGTTTAATGTCATGCATAATCATCTTATTTCACTCTTGTTAAGGGAGGGCTTCCATCTTTGCTAGATAGTACGGGCTTAACCTTTGAGAGCCTATGATGGAAGAACATCTCATTCCCTTTTGATTTGGCCCATAATCAACTTCTCATGCATTTAGGCATACAAAATCTATAACCTATGTCAAAATGATGAGTCCCAAATTAAATAAAATTTGATAAAATTTGCATTAGATTAAGTCATTATTAATATCCCTCATGCTCTAGTCTCTTAGGGAGTGGGTTTAAGGATTTAGTTTTTTTTCTAAATAATAATAACCTAGCCATGTTGCAAAAGCATATGACTTGCTTACATGGATTTAAAGCATAGGAGGAGTTAGCTGGCTGCTACTCCAAGCAACAATAAGTCCAATAGTCAAGTGGTTTACTCTCTCTTGTGGAGGTAAACCATATACCCACTCTCACTTTAGATTTAGGTCATATTTTAGCCCTCACCAAAGCTCTCCAAATTTAGGATCCGAGGTTACCATTTCCTTTGGGCTATAAGGATAAATTATTACCTCTTAGACATCCTAACTATCTTGTGTTGTTTGAGTATAAGCCCTAGCTTTCTGATAAAATGTCAACTAAAATATATAAAATTTCTTCAATTTCAAAATATAAATATATGAATTGGAGTGCTCATTAAGCTTCTTAGTATCATGAGTAATCCCTACTCATCTCTTTTGGTTTCGATAATAACTCTCTGCTTTTGATCTACCCCACTTGATTTTTTAAAACATAATCAATTTATTGATATTCCTATATTTGAATTCTTTGGAGACTACAATCACCTACTTTAATCAAGATTATTCTTAAGGGATTCATTTTTCCTAAGATGTAATTAACTATGGGGGCTTGCCGTTATAAGGAACTTTAGTACCCGGCCTAAATAAACCCTACTTTATTCATCCATATAAAGTAGGAGAAAAATCTTTGGTATATTTGAAGACCCATCATGACTTAGAATCATTACTAGGTGATTATGTCCATTGTAGGGTAGTGACTTCTATCTTTCGAGATAGTATACTATTCCTCAATGTCGTACCCGATCACCTCAATAAGTATACCCTCAGATTTACGTGTTGTCCCCCCTCATACCAATGAATTGAAAATAAAAACCACACACTTGAACCAAAACTCTTCAAAATATCATTTTAACCTAACCTAAGTCTTAGTTTGACCAGTTTGTTAATTTGACCAATTGGTGGTTAACCCTTTAACTTAAATGAGCATTTTGACCTATGAGCCAAATCACCCAAAACCAACCTATGGGACCCTAGGACCTGGCCTAACCCAATCTAAACCAGTCCTAACTCATTATTCCCAAACCAGCCCAAATCTATAGTGGGCCCCACCCAAGTAGTGAGCCATTGGACAAGCCTTCTTTTCATTGTATCTTCACATTAACAAGCAAAGTTGATTTCCCGATCACCATGGAAGCCCCCAAGCACTCAAGTGAGGCTCCACCTAACCCACCTAGCTCACCTAATCCCCCCAGGTTGGCCAAGTGGAAATGAAAGTTTAACTCTTCCTCATTCAAGCCAAAACTAAAAACCCATGGATTCAATCCAAGATGTTTTTGCACATCAGCCCTTGGGTAGCCTCCTACAGTGCCCTCAACTCATGTTGAGCCACGTAGAGTTGGACATGACCTCTTTGACGACCTGCTGGCTGAAATAAGCCAACTCATCCCGTCTGTCCTTCACGCACGATTTTAGGGTATGCTCCCCCAATTCAAGTGGGAATTGACGCAGTTTGCATTATGAGAGTTCCCTAAGTTATTTTAAAACTCCTCAAAGCTTTTCCAAGAATTCTCGAAGCCTCCCTCAATTAGATTTCTTCTCTTCGTGTGAAATTGAAATAGGACAGCCTTCTTTCGATCAATACTCCCTCTCTACTCAATCAAACCAAAATTCCTTCTACCAACACCTTCACCATATCCAATTGAAACTGAATCATTTCCCAAGCTTCCAAGCCATTGGAGATAGAAGTTTGACCAAGATTGATCACCAAATAGGAGTTTTTCAATTGAGCAATCCACCTCAATCAAAGCTCGTGTTACTCAACAGGGCTTCGTTTCCACCATACGAAGCTTTTTCAATCATTGGAACCACCAGTCACAAGCTCCAGCGAGGTAATTTCCCAAAATTGAGCCTTGTATGGAAATCGGTTGGTCCTTTTCAAAGAGAAGTTGCATTTGAATCCATCATATATGTTGGATCCATGTGGATCCTTCGTGTGAAGGTGTGGGTTAAGTTTGGAGTGGATCGAGCTCGGATCAAGCGATCCATGGAGAACGGGCTCCGTCATCCATTATTAGTAGGAGATCAATCATGAACCATCCATTTTACGTGATTAGAATGAATGGGTCTAATTAGATCACGCTTAGATCCTCCCTTTTCTCCCCTTACAGTGGGATCTGATCGTGGCCGTCCGATCTTAGATCAGATGATCCACGGGAAAGCACATCTGCCACAATCGAGTTAGCATCCGATGTGACAACTTAAATACTCAATCCCATCATGCTACGTGGAAAGTGTGCGCCGCGTTAGCAACAATGTGGCGTTGATGGGATTAAGGCTTAATTAGGGCTATTTTAATTAATTTTTAAGGTTAAATCTTCCTAAAATCATAACTAATCCTAGAAAAAACCAAAAATATAAATGAGGGCTAATTTTGAAGATATTTTAGAGTAGAATCCATTTAAATTATGATTAATTAATTTGGAATAGTAATGTTTACTTAATTAAAATTTAATTAAAAATTTAATTAGCCTAATTACTCTCTGATTAGTTGTCCAATTAATTTCAAATTTTCCAGAGATACTTGGGGGGGTGACCTATGCCTTCGTTATTTTTCTTGGGTTTTATTGGATAGTTAATTAGGAAAATAAATGAATTAAGCCTTAATTAATCTACAATCTTAATTAGTGATAATTAAGCAAGTTAATAGTGGTTTAATTATTAATTAAGCTCATTATCCTGTTAATAGTGGGAAGTCTTAGGGAAGTGGTTTGGGTTCATTCCTTATAACCATTTCATTAAGCTTCTTCATTTGTTTCAAGTTAAATAAAAAAAGGTTAAATAATTAATTAGTAACCATTTAATTGTAATCAAAATAGAGAACCTAATTATTTTGAACTAATTGAGAGTTTGAAATGACTTGGGGATTGAGGCCTTTCCTTGATATCTTTTTCTATGTTAATTTCATCATTCTAATCAAAATATAATGAAAGAATTTAATCAATTAATCAAAGGCTTAATGAAATTAATTTAAAATCCATTCATTAATAGCCTAACTTTGTTTAATCAATCTTGGGTAGCTCTTTGGGTGTTCAATAATCTAAAGAGAGAGCTAATGAAATTATGGTTAGCTCCCATGTGTGAGAAAATCATAAAAATAGTTAAGTGAGCTCCTTATGCTTAATTAACTATTAATATGAGCCAATTGTATTAAGCCTCTTTCTTAGGAGAATTTCCAATTTACTTTTCATCTGATTTCATCTCATATTGGCTCATCATTATTTAATTAATTAGCTTAAGGTGATGTAGGTAAGGGTTAATTAATGGAGTAAATTCATACCTCAACCTATTTAAGACATAATATCAACCTAGTTATTCTTTATTAAACCAAACTAACTCACACATGGGGGATGGGATTAGGATTAGAAAACCTCTTTCACATTCCTTAATTCAAACCAAACATAAAAATCAAAAATGGCTTTAAGAAACTTTGATTTATCTTAAATGAGTTTGTTTAATATGATTGTCCTTAGGACTTAGTTGGATTGAATGAAATCACATATTTGTGTTGTTTTATTTTCTTTCATTCATGTTAAAAATATTGTATGCCACTTCTACTCATACATTCATTGTCTTTCAAAATAATCAAATAAAAAAAGATTTCCTTTATGTTAATTTGCATGTGTTGGTTTAATTAAAAATATGTGTAGCTTGTATCATTATTAAATCTCAAATATATTTTCAAAAGTTTATTAATGAATGAATATACATATATATTGTAACTTTAGTTATATATACTTAGGAAACGCAAGTGAATATAAATTTAGTGTATGAAATAAAGTCTCTTCCTTACATTCATGTATTGATTTGTATAAGTAAGAATGTTAGCGGGTATATTAGTCTAAACATCCCAGGGATATATGACTTTAAGTAGCCCTAAGGAGGTTCCTACCTCATTCCCTTGGTGCAAAATGATGGCGATGTATCTACTTGATTTAATTCTTATGCATTTGGACATTAGAATTTAGATATAGTTTTAATTCATTTACACAAAAAAATCAATTAAATCAAAATATAATTTTTGCATGACTTTCTATTCTTGTAGTTGTTTATACATCCATATGTATATAAGGATAGTGGGTATATTAATCTAGACATCCCAAGGATGCACGACTTTAAGTAGCCCTAAGGAGGTTCCTACCTCTTTCCTTTAGTGTAGAATAATGGCGATGTACTTGCTTAAAACTTTTATATATCTGAATGTGTACTTAACTAATGCATGAAACCCCCCTCCCCCCCTCCCTTTTCTATTAAAAAAGACATGCATTCATACTTTGTTTAATTAGGTTGAGTTGATTAGTCATGTGATTTAAGGTTCTTTCCTTATGCGTTTGCATGAGAATTTAGATAGAGCTTTAAATTAATATGACAAAATCATTCAACCAAATGAAATATTAATTTCAAACATATTTACTCACATTCATCATTTAAGTGTGCTAAGATATAAATTGTATGTATAGCTATGCTTAGGATTTAATCATATATATGATATACATGATAGAAAGAAATGTACAGATATGTGTTATATGATAGTAATTCATTCCAACTAATCTTAAGATGTCTTTCTTATTGAATGAGTTTATTTAAAGTGAACCTAAAATTAGGATTAATTTTAGAATTAGTTTTATGACATTATTTACATATTTGATCAAGCTCATTAATGTCTTTCCATTCCACGTTGAAAAATTTATCACAACATATAATCATATAGGCCAGTTTCTTGAAATTTTAAAGTTTGAAATCTTCTATCAGTTCTGAAAGTTTCAACATCTATTGCACTTCCAACCATTTGAAAATTTGATTGTTTGATGATTTTGGTTCTGAAGGTGAACAATGATGATCAATAGTTAGTAATGAATTTTTTTGATGAACTTACTCTGAAGGAACTTATATAGAACTCTTTAGGGTAAGAGTTTTGTAGGTCTTAGAAGAATTGTTGTAGAATAAAAAGATTAATTTGAGAAAATTCTAGTTCTTTATTTAGTGTTAGATTTTATTTTAATTTTAGTTTTAGTATTAATGTTATCTTTATTTTGTTTTAAATGATATGATTGATTTGAATTTGGATTAAATAATAGTTATTTAGGAGTTACCTTTATTTATATTTTATATGATTTTAAATTAGTTTGTGTGGGGAAGGCGTGAAAGAATTTTATTTATCCGATAATGTTTTTGATATAGGGTAATATATAGGCTGATTAAGGAATGAAATAAGAAATATTGACAACCATAAAAATAGATGCAAATTTAAAAAATAGGTTCTTGATTTTCACATTAATCAATATAATCTCAATTTTCTTTCCATGAATTTCTAGCATATGCACGTCTTTAAACGCTCCTCTTCAAACTACTGAATAAATATCTTACATTTTTAGCTTGCTAATAATATCCTAAACTATGTATTATTGAATTATCTAAATATTTATGAACCCACTTAGTACGTTTTATTAATTTTGGGATTAATCATAATTATTTATGAATTTTCAAAGTCTTGAAAAAAATTATAAATGAAATATTCCTAAGTTATTTAATTTAGTATGATTCATTTTTAGAAATTAATTTTATAATTTTTTATGATTTTTATAAGTATTTATGAATTTTGAAAGGGTTTCAGTATGGTTTAAACATTTTTTAATTCAAATTGCACAATCAATGAGCCATTTACCCATGGCAGACTCTGTTAGTGCTGCAATTTGGAAACATGATCAAATGACAACATTAAATAAGTGAGGTTGTTTGATCAATAGATTAAATTAGCTTGGGTGAATAAAGCAACTAAGGACTTAGTTTCAGATTCAAGTAATGCAATTGAATGATATTTATTTATCTAATTTAATTATATTAAACAACTTATACATCATCCCTAATCTCCTAGTAGGAATGATGACCATTTGTTCAAATGGATTCCGATTACCAAAGGTTTAGTGTCCATTCTAATGCTTTAGTACCAAAATTGAGATGTTTAGATCTATGATTTAATCTAGAGATTGTTGTACACAAACTTACACTTGAAGGTCTATGAGAGTACCTCCGGAATAATTGTACAATGGTTAGGAAGCTTCACTTGGATGATGCAAAGTGGTTTTGAGCTGCTCTGCTCTTGCCTCATCCTTGATTGCTCTACCTTGGAGAATCTTGCTACAACTTCGTAGGAGCTTTCTGGAATCACATATATAAGGTTGAAGGAAGGGACAAATTGTTGGGCTTAGCTCACATCACTGAAGGGAAATTTAGGGTCTGTTTGGGGCAGCTGCGGTATGAAAAAATAATGGTGAAGTTATTATAGAAGAAACTGTTGTCTAAAAAGTTGTGATGAATATTATACTTTTTTATTATTTTAAAAAAGTTAGACCATATCTTTTTTGGTAGCCTCCGCACTTTGTCAGGTCAGGTTGGATAATGCAACTTTCTCATCTCTAGTTCTCCAAAATGCGGCCATAATGCTTTTCCCAAATAACACTACAATGTATTTTTTTCACCGCACCGCACTACCACCGCTGTCCCAAATGCACTCTTAGTGATCAAATAATAATATTCAGAGTTTGATAAAAATATGAAATTAATTGGAGATATCTTTTGCTCTTCTAGCCTACAATAGGGTTAATTAGGATACTCATGTATGAATCAAATCCAATTCATGAGCTCCTTTTATTTTTTGAGGGACATTGGATGTTTTGACAATTTTTCTAATGGTAAAGCCATTAATATCTTCTCAAGCAACCTCCCACTAGGGCTATTGCAGCCACATGTTATAGCAAGCAATTATTGTGACTTCCCATAACACTATCAGTGTCATCATCATATTCTTTTGAAAGCCAACTTCAATTCCATCTCTAGCTAGTTCCCATTCTACTCCATTAGATTCTTATTGTGACTTTTAACTCGAGTTCATGAATAGAGCTCGAGCGTATCATCTCTTGGGAAAGCTAATCTCGACCTTGAGCTTGAGTTTGAGTAGGACATCAAGTAGGTGAGTTGAGCTCAGGTTACCTCTAACTCAAGATACTTTCTATCTTTTAAATGAGCTGATCTCGAACTCATCGTAGGAGCTTGAGTCTAAGTTGGTCATTAAATAGGTGAGTTGAGCTGAAGTTAACCTTAACTAGAGCTTGATTGACTCATTTACACCTTTAAAAGGAAGGGTACTATCCATTTAAAAAGAAAATTTTACTTTATATGTAGCATAATTCTCATAATTGAAAAAAATCATTGATACTTATTTTGGGAGAAATTAACATGCCTAAAAGTTCAGTTTAAATAAAATTATTCGCTTATGTATTTGTGGATTAGTTATTGAAATTTATCACTACTGAAATTGTTTCGATTAAATTTGAATTAAGCATTGTTTGAACTTAGTTCTTATATTTTCTTCACAAATGTTGGTCACACAATGTTTTGTTTAGATGTCTTTCATAGCAATCTTAATTTGAGAATACAATAGATTATTCCTTGTGAACGATAATTTCATCTGAAATAAACTTTGATGCATATTTTTTAAGAATTAATTAGTGATGATTTGCGTCTAATTACATTTACCAAATTACTCATTTAAAAGTGAAAGAAACACATATCTTTAAACATATTTTATCGTTTAAAATCATAAATTTTAAATGAATACGATGTGTAGTAACCAAAAGACAAAAAGTTATGATTGAAAAAGTTTTTTTTAATATATTTAGCTATTTCAGGATTTTAACAATTTAAAAGTTACAATGGTTGATAAAAGATGAGTGAGAATAAATGGATTCATTGTAACTAAAAAATAATTAAAATCTTTCTCTCTCTCTCTCTCTCTTCTCGCGCATGTGCAGTATATCTGTAAGCTTTTGTGCGTGTAGCCTATATATACCATTTGATCGTTTTGAATATAAAACTCTCCCAAGATATCAGTTTTTTACTCATTATATTTCTTCTAATCTTGATCATGTTCACTTCCATTATTTTTTAAAATTTTGTTAACAAAAAACTAGTACACTTTAGCCTAAAATTTAATATTCTATATAAATTAGAATTTATTTTATAATTCACGTTCAATTAAATATTAATGTGTTATATAATTCTTAATAATATCATAAATACATACACACTTTTATTAATTTTAATTTATTTTTAAAATATTTAAATACATACAAAACCATTTTAAATAATTTAAGTTTTGTTTGATTTATATTAAATTCATTTTTTTGAAAAATATTATATTCAAAATTTGTTAAAGAAAGGACTATTTTATTTTATTTTTTCTAAAAAATAAGTGCAGTATAAAATAAATGCAATAACAAATAAATGTGATTATTTTGATGAGTACATTCTAAATGTCATAATTTATTATTGTTATTATTATTTGTGTGTATTTGGATCTGTGAATGACTAAGTGGATACACCCAAATTGGATGTATTCAAAACATTAAAATTATATTAAAGAGGGAATTCCAAATGTTTTTAAATTTTAAGTTGCATTTATTTTCCTCTTACCAAATATTAGGATTTTTAAAAATCCTACATTCCTTTCATAACACACTTAAAATACGTACATATAACGCTTAAAGTTAGATATTTACTTATTTAATATTTTTTATACTTAAAATGTTACATTTCACTTTTAAAAAGTGAGTGATGATGATATTTTTAATGTGATATTGAAGATTGAAATACTATATATATATATATTTTTTTTTTAGGGTTTAGAAAATTGTGTGGTATGTTTGTAAATTCTCCATAAATTAATTTATCTTTGTAATATTATTTTTTATTTCTCAAATAATTCAGCCATCAATTTTAATTAATTTATATATAATTGTAGAGATCTTTGAAGGAATAATATAGTGTATGCTTACAATGAAAACATAAATTAAATCTTTAAAGAAAATATTGATGAAACCTTATGGGCATTTATGTGGACCTTAGTGTACCGTTACACCTTTTGGACTTTTAAACTAAATATTTTTAGGGCAAAATAGATATTTAGTTTAGTACCATTACTGATTTTATTTAAACTTAAAATCAGTTATGCTTATAGTTAGTCAGAGTTAGTCAAAATTGATGATTGAATTGAAAATTCAAGAGATTGATGATTCTATTCGAATTTTTGATGAATTGTTCGATAATAATATTAATTAATATATGATTTTTTATATTTTAATTAAATAGTTCAAGTAACAAATTTTGAGTAAAATAACTACTTAATTCTATATATTGTAATTTTTAAACTCTAAAATTTCTGAAGGCTTTGTCTAGTCGACCATTGTACTTTGCAAGCTTGATTATTTTATACATCGATATTACATCCGTTGATGACCTTCACCCCAGATGGTCAATCACCCTCGGCAGTTCGAAGAACATGGATGCCCACTTCAAGCAATTTGTCCCTTCACGTATTGTAATATCGTTCACCTCTTTCCCCTCTCTCTCTAGCTCTCTCTCCTTTGCATATCCTTGACGTTCCTTGCAATAATCCCAACTCAGGTTCAATCCCTTAATTATTTATGCTTCGTAGACTTTTAAGTTGTATATCATTGTTCTTTGAAGTTGAATATCTTATAAATATGGAGGATTTATATACATACCACACAATTCTTATGCATTTACATATTTAACACCTAAAGTTAGAAATTTACTTATCTAACACTTTTCTATATTTAAAAGGTGCATTTAACTTTTAAAAAGCAAATGATGATGATAAATTTGATTTGATATTGAATATTACAGTGTTATATATATAAAAATTAAAATTTAGGTGCTATATATGTAAATAAATAAGAATTATGTGGTATGTATGTAAATCACCCTATAAATATATCATATATGGAGAACTTAGTGAAATATCTTCCAATTTTGGTTGTGATTGACTCTCCAATCTAGTGGTAGTACTCTAGATATTTTTACAAGTATTTGTATAATTATATAATTATATATGTAAAGTATAGTTGAAATAATTAAAATATTATGTTTTAAAATTTTAATTTAGAATTATATTCAAAATATTCAATGATAAAATGACCTTATTTAAAAATATTATACATTAGATCTTTGTAAATATTGTTATTGCATTCTTATTATGTCATTTTTTTTATCATATTAGTTTTAATATTTGTTAAGTAAGTTGAACATTTGAATCAAGAACTTCTTTTTTATTGCTATTCAATGTTTGATTCAATTTTGAAAATCTTGTCATCACATCTTTGCTAGCACATATAGAATTCTTTTGATGGGGACATTTTATTTACAAATAGTAGATTTTTAGAACAATAAAATATGATAACAAATAAATACAAAACATATATTCATCCAAATACATAGTTATGCAAAATTAAAATAGATTTATTATCCTTCAAAAGATGTACAAAAAGGATTTCAATTTACTCATAAAGATGATTTAAAATTATTGTTTTGCTAAATTTCAATCGATGTAAGATTTTATATATGTGGAGGGGTTTGCATTCCATGCACATAATTAAAGCCATTAAGGTATCACTGTGTAATACAAGTTATGCATTTTGATTATTAATGATTCAACAAACAAAAATAAATAATTAAAACTTGCATTTGATAAAATTAAAATACAATACAAGGAATTCAAAGATCATTGAGTGTTAAATATATATATATATATATATATATAATAATAATAATAATAATAATAATAATAATAATAATAATAATAATAATAATAATAATCCAGCTTGACAAAGAAACATGAAAAAGGAAAATATGAACAAAGACCTTAATGACTTGACCGAGCTACGTACAAATTGGGACATAAAATTCCAAAATATTTTAGAATAGTATTGTCCAGATAAGTAGTCTATAAGATATTAATCTTGCTGACAAATATATTTAAGTTTAATATTAAACAATATTATAATTATGACCATGTATATATTTTAGTATTTGAAATAAATATCCAAATCATCTAAAATAAATTCTTTTGATTTTTATTTCATATATATCATTAATAGTTACATGCTGAAGCATGCATTGATTCATAGCGAGTGAGTGAAGGCAAAGTCACACATATCTGAGCTCTTATCAAATAATATCAAGACCATATAAATAGATTAATTATGAAAGTTATAAAATAAATAGTATATTATGTAATATACTATTTGCTAGCAAGAAAATATGTTGCTTGATTTGACTTGAAAATAATACACAAAAGAAAATATAAAGGATGTGAAGAATCTTTTGATTCACTCGTCAAAGTATAAAACGCGATTATCGACCTATCTCCTGTTGAACAATATGCATATAAATAGATTAATGAAGGCATGGCTGCCTATATAGAAATTATATAAAACAACTCTAACTCATGTTAATTAATATGAGTGTGAGGTTGTTCTTTATTCCCCTTCTCTTCTTCGTATCATCGTGTCCCAGTCTACTCTTTGCCATTAGCAATAACAATACAGACTATGATGCTCTTATTTTTCTCAAGCATCAACTCTTGAAGTAGCAAAGTAGTAATTCTTCTTCCGCCAATTTCATGAGCTCATGGAATGACACTAACCAAAATTTTTCCTCGTGGGAAGGTATCTTATGTGGCCGCAAGCACCCGAATAGAGTGACAGCCTTGGATCTCAACTCCAATGGCTTGATAGGCCATCTTTCTCAATCTATATCCAACATCACCTTTCTCAAAAGGCTTGATCTCAATAGTAATAGTCTATATGGTGAGATCTCTCCTAGTCTCTCTCACTTGCAGTGTCTACAACATCTCAACCTGAGTTTTAACTCATTTTATGGAGACATTCCTGCCGTTCTCATCACCAATTTCTCTATGCTTCAAGTTCTGGACCTCGGTGGCAACCAACTCATAGGAAAAATCCCTCCTATTATGAACCCTTTGTCTCCACTCAGGTACCTCAATCTTGCTAGAAACCACCTCATTTGCAACATTCCACCATCACTTGGCAATCTCACCTTCTTGGAAACTCTTTATGTTCATTACATTTTGGAGGAGGAATTCCACTGGAGATTGGTGGCCTTCATAGGTTAGAAAATATTAATGTAGGTGATAACTTTCTAGTAACATTCCTTCTTCATTTTATAACCTATCATCAATACGTAAGGTTTCTTTGGCAATCAATCACCTATATGGTGATATTTCAATTAACATTCCCTAAGCTTTTCCAAACCTAAAAATCTTTTATATTGATGACAATCATTTCAACTAACCTCGTCGGATCGACCGGGATCGGAGGCAATCAAGACCCATAGTTCATACGGCAAGGCTCCAGTTTTCCCTCGAAAGAGGTGTTAACTAACCTCGTCGGACCGACCGGGATCGGAGGCGATCAAGACCCGTAGTTCATACGACAAGGCTCCAGTTTTCCCACGAAAGAGGTGTTAACTAACCTCGTTGGACCGACCAGGATCGGAGGCGATCAAGACCCGTAGTTCATACGGCAATGCTCCAGTTTTCCCTTGAAATAGGTGTTAACTGACCTCGTCGGATCGACCGGGTTTGGAGGCAATCAAGGAGACGATAACCGAGGCGGGTTGGCGCAATGCGGTGGCGGCGATGGTGGCCGGCGAATAACGGCGATAGTGGTGACCGGCAAAGATTGCGGCGATGGTGGCGGTAGCCGGCGGCAGTAGTCGATGACGTGGTTAGCGACGGCGATTTTAACGGCAGCAACGGCGGAAAGGTAGTCAGCAGTGGTGGCCGCGTCAATAAGTGAAGATTGCCGGTGATGGTCGGTAGTGACCGGCGAGTAGTGGCGGGTGGCCACTAATGGTTGGTCGGCGAGGGTTGTCAGCGGCGGCGAGGTAGTCGGCAGCGGCAATGGCGTCGATAGTCGACCATGGTCTGATGACGCGGCGGTAGTCGGCATGGCTACGTTAGGATTTTGACCCATCCGAGGTTGTTTGTCAGAGTGTGACTTAATGACGTTAACCTCTGTGGAAGAGGTTGCATTGAATCCGCTAAGAATTTTTGACCCATCTGAGGTTGTTTGTCAGAGTGTTACCCGATGACGTTAACCTGTATGGAAGAGGTTGAATTGAATCCGCTGAAGATTTTGACCCATCGAGGTTGTTTGTCAGAGTGTGACTTGATGACGTTAACCTCTGTGGAAGATGTTACATTGAATCCGCTGAGGATTTTTGACCTATCCGAGGTTGTTTGAACGAGTGTTACCCGATGACGTTAACCTGTGTAGAAGAGGTTGAATTGAATCCGCTGAAGATTTTGACCCATACGAGGTTGTTTGTCAGAGTGTGACTTAATGATGTTAACCTCTGTGGAAGAGGTTGCATTGAATCCGCTGAGGATTTTTGACCCATCTGAGGTTGTTTGTCAGAGTGTTACTCAATGACGTTAACCTGTATGGAAGAGGTTGAATTGAATCCGCTGAGGATTTTGACCCATCTGAGGTTGTTTGTCAGAGTGTTACCTGATTACGTTAACCTATGTGGGAGAAGTTGAATTGAATCCGCTGAGAAATTTTGACCCATCTGAGATTGTTTCTCAGAGTGTTACCCGATGACGTTAACCTGTATGGAAGAGGTTGAATTGAATCTGCTGAGGATTTTGACCCATCCGAGGTTGTTTGTCAGAGTGTGACTTAATGACGTTAACCTCTGTGGAAGAGGTTGCATTAATCCGAGAATTTTGACCCATCGAGGTTGTTTGTCGAGTGTTACCGATGCGTTAACACTATGGAAGAGGTTGAATTGAATCCGCTGAGGATTTTGACCCATCTGAGGTTGTTTGTCAGAGTGTGACTTGATGATGTTAACCTCTGTGGAAGATGTTGCATTGAATCCGCTGAGGATTTTTGACCTATCCGAGGTTGTTTATACGAGTGTTACCCGATGACGTTAACATGTGTAGAAGAGGGTGAATTGAATCTGCTGAAGATTTTGACCCATACGAGGTTGTTTGTCAGAGTGTGACTTAATGATGCTAACCTCTATGGAAGAGGTTGCATTATCCGGCGAGATTTTGACCCTCGAGGTTGTTTGTCGAGTGTTACTCGACGTTAACTGTATGGAAGAGGTTGAATTGAATCGGCGAGATTTTGACCCATCCGAGGTTGTTTGTCGAGTGTTACAGATGGCGTTATGTAAGTTGAATTGAATCCGAATTTTGACCCATCGAGGTTGTTTGTCGAGTGTTACGATGACATTAACACTATGGAATAGGTTGAATTTCGAGGATTTTGACCCATCGAGGTTGTTTGTCAAAGTGTTACCCGATGACGTTAACTTGTATGGAAGTGGTCGAATTGAATCCGCTGAGGATTTTGACCCATCCGAGATTGTTTGTCAGAGTGTTACCCGATGACGTTAACCTATGTGGAAGAAGTTGAATTGAATCCGCTGAGGTTTTTTGACTGATCCGAGGTTGTTTGTCAGGGTGTTACCCGATGATGTTAACCTGTGTGGAAGGGGTCGTAGGAAGTCCACCAAGGACCTTTTGACCTATCCTAGGTTGTTTGTCAGAGTCTTTGCTCGATGACGTTAACCTGTGTGGAAGAGGTCGTAGGAAGTCTACCAAGGACCTTTTGACCTATCCTAGGTTGTTTGTTAGAGTCTTTGCTCGATGACGTTAACCTATGTGGAAGAGGTCATAGGAAGTCCACCAAGGACCTTTTGACCTATCCTAGGTTGTTTGTGAGAGTCTTTGCTCGATGACGTTAACCTGTATGGAAGATGTCGATTAAAACATTCGTTTGTGGTTGTAGCCAAAGTTGCTTCTTAACCTTGACCTCATTTTTCCATGAGTATGAGTGGGAAAACATAATTTGCAAAGCTATATCTCTTCTTAAAGTTGAAATATCCTCCAACTTTGACTTGTTTCTTGGGATGGTAATCGTTCAGATGCTTAACATGGGTGATCTTCTGAGATTAAGAGTTGCCCCCTAGTTTCTGATAGAATCTGAAGGAACTAAGTTTGATGAATCTTCATTCTTCGCTTGCGCTCCTTAAAAGCTTGAAATTCTACATCTCGATGGTGGTTTTGATCTTGTTGGAGAACTTGGTCACCATATAAGATGAAATAATGGGAATCAGTATTCTCACAGATGGCGCCAAATTGTTGCGTGCTAGAAAACCAGTCGCGGTAGAGTAAAAGTTTTTGCCTTAGCTTCTTTGGGGAGTCCAGCACACACACATGTATACAAAGTGTGAATAATAAAACTCCAAAATTTTTACGTGAAAACCTCGAAAAGAGGGAAAAATCACGGGGCCTAGCCCAGTAAAAAGCTTCCACTATGTATATGTTTAAGAATATAAAATCTTCCTGACACCGGGATTACAAAATCGTATATATGGAAGGGACAACAGTTGCTAGTAATAGACAATGTTGATGATGATGTTGACAACAAAGTTGTCGACGAAGTTGACGACAAAGTTGACGATGACGAGAATCAGCGGTGGCGGCGGTGGTTGGCGGTCAGTGAAAACGCTGCTTGGAGGATCTTTAGAGCTCTATCCTCTCTTTTGCTTGGCCTCCTTCTCCTTCACTTCTACTTGGGCCCCCTCATATGAGGAATGAGAGGCTATTTATAGATTGGAGGAGTGGCGGCTCTATAAATACATGCAAAACTCGTACCACTCCACTTCATCGGACTGCTCAAAATGATCCCCTTGATCATATGATGTATTTTGTGCATTTGGATGCTCAAATGGAGTCAGAATTGTAAGATCTTTGGCTTGTTGGAACCGGCTCGTTGAGATGCTCGATTTGACTATAAACACTTCATATTTAAGAGTCATTTAGGTATTTGCTGCCAAGGATATTTTAGGAGCTTGATCTCGACCAGTTTCAATTTACACTTGCTTTTCGACAGATTTATGCTTAGAGGAATTTTCAGGGTCATATCAGGACCAAATAAATGAAATAGAATGTAAAATTGAACAAAGCAAATAATAATTTGGTTCAATTATAGTTTGATTTAGAATAAATTTAAGTTTACTAATTTAAAATTTATTTGTAAAATTTATATTTACTATATAATGTTTTATTATGTAATGAACGTAATAAAAACAATATATATATATATATATATATATATATATATATATATATATATATATATATATATATATATATATATATATATATATTAGTGTGTGTGTGTGTGTGTGTGTGTGTGTGTATTATTTTCATGATGGCAATAAAATTTTTACAAAGTTATTAAATAAATTTGACTTATTTACTTCCATCTAAATAATGTTTTAATAAATAAATTCAAAAATAAAAAATTAAAGTTTTCTTGAATTAAAATCCAAATTATAAAATTAAAAACCAAATTAAATTACTCAAAAAAATTTAGTTTGATTTAATTTTAGGTTAAAATAAGATGATGCACACCCTTAGCTATAAAAAGTAGGGACGTTGACGGGCAATTCGAGTTATTTTCGTCTTTGCAAAAATTGTTCCATTTTCTTCTAAGAAGAACATGATTCAAATATCACAAGAAAGTTAAATCAATTTTATTTTTTTTATCAAATTTATTAGTTTCTAAAATATGCTTTAATCAAATTAATTGTACTTTCAACAGACAAGCCGGTAACTATGGCATCATTTGATATAATGTTGTGTTGTATAGTGCTTACATGACAATACAAAATAATTATATTACATAAAACTGATTCTTAAATTATGAATGATCAAGGCTTATCTAATATACATATATACATAGATATATATGAGTTGATTGTATGATTTGTATATATAAAGTGGACTGAAATATTTCTTAATTATAAGATGCTTATTGCAGCTAATTTATCTCCTCAAAGACCTACCTGCACCCTTACCTTTTGGATTGAAGATAGTCGCTCTTATAGCATGCAATTTTTGCGGCATCTCATCGAGCCTCGCTTGGGTGAAAGAGCATGAAAGGCCGATCTCTGCCATAGAATGCAAGCACATTATGGTGCTTTTACTATAGTTTCTTCTTGCTTCTTCCACACTGCTCATGTTTGCTTCTTGTTGTTCTTCACCTAATATTTAGGATCAACTATATCAATTAATCGATGGGGATAAGCTGTTGCGACGTGATGATGAAGGTTTAAGTAATCATTGAAAATATCATCAATAGGCTTCCTCTGGTGAGCATTTCTAAAAGTATGATTCCAAAGCTATAGACATCTCCCAAGCTAGATGGATGGGCTCCTCTTCCATATTCTGCAAATAAAATGGAGAACTTTCAGTGATTGTATGTTTTGAACTTTATTTATTTGCATAGTTGGTTTTATTTTTTGGTTTTCTATTCCTAACAATTCAAGGGAAGTTGAAGAATTCAGTTTAACTATATCATAATGCTTAGAAAAGTACTCTCCTGGGGCAATATAACCAATAGTTCCTTTAATCCAACTCTTACTATTTGAATTTTGGAGAGGTATGCTTATAGATTCAGAAGGAATTCTTGCTAGCCCAAAATCTCCTAGATGAGCTATCATGTCTTCATCAAGTAGGATGTTGCTTGGCTTCATATCACAATGGATAATGGGTGGCTTACAACTATGGTGAAGATATTCCAAAGCATCAGCAACATTAATGGCAATGTTCAGTCTTTGTTCCAGTGGAAGAAAAACTCCTCCATCACTCACGTCTTCGGTGTAGCCAGTTGTCTAAATTTCCCTTAGGCATGAATTCAAAGACGAGAGCTTTGAAATCTTTGCCATTGAAATCAATGGTCGAGCAAGATGTCAAGACTCTCACAAGATTACAATGTCGAATGTTTCTTAAAGCATCACATTCAATTGTGAAACTCCTGAAGCCTCCTTGTATGTCGAGGTAGAACACTTTGATGGCTGCTATTGTTTGGCCTTGGTGTAGTTCTCCTTTGTACACAGACCCATATCTTCCTCTCCCTATAAGATTAGCAGAAGAGAACTCGCCTGTTGCTTTAACTAACTCTGCATAAGAAATGATTGGAAATGGTTCTTCTATAGGTGCTCCGCGTGAAGCATTTCTCCTTCTCTGATGTTGTATTTTGTACCAGTAGTAGTATAGAATAGCAGCAAAGGATAGGAAGATCAAGAGTACACCTAGAACTAGGAACAAAATATTGAGAATATGATGAAGCCTTCTCCTCATTTTGTTGTTGTTTTTAAAATCCTCGACACAGCGAAGGTGTAGTTCCCAAATCCCTCCACATAGCTCAGTGTTTCCATCGAGATCGATCGCCGTTGCATTTTTAAAAACACCAACGGTTGGCACTTCACCTTCAAAATTGTTATATGATAGATTCAAGAGGTTGAGCAAGTTGAGATTTTGGAGAGAATCCGGAATGGCCCCTGACAAGTTATTTCGAGAAAGGTCTAATTTTTCTAAGCTCCGTAGCTTTCCTATAACAGTAGGAATAAGGCCATAAAATAAGTTATTGTCCAAGTAGAGTTCGGTTAACATTTGACATCTTCCAAGTGTTTGTGGTATCATGCCTTTGAATTTATTGTGAGAAAGATCTAGCATATTGAGACTCATGAGCTTGCCAATTTCTAGGGGAATCATCCCATCAAAATGGTTGCCAGCCAAACCCAAATAGTGCGATAGTGCAGAAATGCCTAATAGTTCTTTGGGAATAGTACCTACAAGGTTGTTATACTCGAAGGTCAAAATGTTTAGTTCGCTGAGATTTCCAATATTTGAAGGAATGGATCCTGTTATTTGATTATCACCAAAATCCAATCTGGCGGTGAGGTTTGCGGACCAAGGGATGGCTCCCATTTTCATAAAAAGAAAGTAGCTGCAACATCTTAAGTTTTCCAATTCTATGTGGTATGTCTCCGGTGAGATTATTGAACCCCATTGACAACCAATTCAAGTTGATGAGATTATTGATTTCGGATGGGATGCTTCCTGAGATATGGTTGTTGCTAATTGAGAGGATTTGGAGCTGGATCGAAAGGTTGGCAATAGATTTTGGCAGAACACCCCCAAGTTCATTCGTGTCAAGACCAAGGAGTTGTAAGCCAGTGCAGTTGATCAAAGAATCAATAAATTTCCAGCTTTCTGCATTGCAACATCAGATTCAAATTCATTTGATGCTAAGTTAAGGTTGGTGAGATTAAATTTCCAAGATCAGTAAGGTCACGTGAGTTTGTTTTTGTCATTTCAAGGCATGCGAGGTTGGTAAAATTACTTAGAGCTTGAATTAAAGATCCGCTGAGCATGTTAGCACTTAGATATAGGATTTGTAGGGGGGCAGTACTTGCAATGCTAGTGGAAAAGGCCAGACGATTTTGGCTCAAATCAAGCTCAAGTAAGTGCGAGAGGTTGAAGATACAAGAAGGGATGATGCCTGACAGTTTATTCATACTCAGACTTAAATTTCTTAGATTTGTGAGGCTTCTGATTTGTGTAGGAATGCTCCCCGAGATTGTTGGCCTCCATGAAGAGAGATTCTATGGATGAAAGGTTTCCCAAGGAAGTTGGGATGTTGCCGCTATTGCAGTTGTCATTGATGTACATGTATTTGAGCTTCGGTAAGAAGAAGAAGGCGGAGGGAATTTTACTAGAGAAATTATTTTTGCTCAAGTCAAGGACTATAAGCTCGGAGCTCAAGTTGCTAGGAAATGCTCCTTGAAGGAAATTGTCGTCCAGATAGAGAAGTTGCAGCGCCAAGTCTGCGAGCGGGAGGGATCTCACCATCTGAGATTGTTGCTAAGATCAAGCTCTCTGAGGAAGGTGAGATTGGATGTACAAGTAGGAAGAGGACCTGTCAAGCCGATGGAACTGAGATCCAAGGCTATGACTCTATCAGAATGCTTGCCGCCGCATGTGACCCCTTCCCATGAGCAAAAAAGCTTATTGGTGTCGTTCCCCCATGAGCTCAGGATTAAAGTGGTCGAAGAAGAAGAAGAAGAAGAAGAAGAAGAAGAAGAAGAAGAAGAAGTGCTTTGGTGTTGCTTCAAGAGTTGATACTTGAAACAAACAAGTGCTTCATAATCTATTGCATTGTTATTGGCAGAGGAGAGTGGATATGAAAGATCTAAGTATACAAGCAAGAGGAAGAGAGCTATGAGGAGCCTCACACTACATAAAAAATTTTCCATCCACAACTTCATGAATCTATTTTTAGATTATTGTTATTATTTCACATGAGCTCTAATACTTGTGGTGCCTTTAAAGCTTACAAGAAATTTATCTCCATCTTGTACTCATCAGACTTATCTCTTTTAATTTTTTTTATTTCCAAGTCATGCAAAATAAAGTCTAAGTCAAGTAAAGTAAACTCACCAATAGATGCTCTCCCGATTTTAAATTTTATTATATCATATTCTTTTTGTATATATATTTTTTAAAGTCAAGCAGAATAGGTATATTTAGGGGTGTAAAGCAGTCGAAGCGAAACGAACTCTTGTTAGGTATTCGTGTTGGAAATGGCTCAAATTTTCCTTTGTTATTTCGTTTGAAAATCATTTTATTAGTGTTACGTGTTTGAAATCTGATAATGAAAAATCATGAAGGAGGATTGACCAATCTTTTGCAAGTTCTAACCACCAAGCTATGCTTGTATTCATGATAGGTATATGTGTTCGTATGTATATATAATAATATTAATAACAATAATAACAATAATAACAATAATAACAATAACAATAATAATAATAATAATAATAATAATAATAATAATAATAATAATAATAATAATAATAATAATAATAATAAATAATAGTAATAAAATAATAATAATAATAATAGTAATAAATAATAATAATATAATATAATATAATATTTTATTTTGAAATTTAATATGACATCGACAAATGATTGTTATATTTCGTTTATATATCGAGCAAATATCGTTGTGTTTCATTTAGTTAATGAACGAACAGCACATTATCGAGCAGAACATGAGCTATTCGTGAACAATGAATTTTTTTGACAGCCCTAGGTATAGTAGAATTGATGTTGACGGAGACTTCAAGATATTTTCTTGTGAACTTAAAATTATAATTTTTGTAGCATTCTATTTATTTAAAAACTTAGCATCACACAAGCACATAATAAAAGAAAAAAAAAGAAAGAAAATTTTATGTACATATGGCATAATTTTTTATTCATTTACATAAAACACTATTGGATACAATATGTTCTTCAAAGCACAACTATTACTTTCATAAAGTTATCACATATATATATATACTATATATATATATATATATATATATATATATATATATATATATATATATATATATATATATATTCTCCTTTCTCTCGCTCTTCTCATATAATAAGTGTTTGTTCCTTCTATTGAGGTAAGTTTCTGCCATTTAATTTGTTTAAATTATTGCATTTCATAGTAATAGTACAATCTATTAATAATAATATTCAATTCTACTATATAAGTAGAACATAGAGCAGTGTTATTTTATTATATAACCATATCAATTAGTTTGAGTTTAATTTAAGTTATATCACATAATTTAAAATGACTCGATGATTTGTTTATGACAAAATTAGTTAAATATTTTTAGTGATTTAGATATTAGTTTTTGTAATACTATTTTTTGATATATTTTGATATTTCAATTAGTCTAATTTTTATTTTTTAGTTGATATCTTTGATATATTTTGTGATTTCTCTTATAATTATTTTTAATTTTTGAATATTAGGTTTTTAATACCAACATTCATTCCAAATATATACCTTATGGTTGTAAATGATGGTAAAGCTAATACATACCACACAATTCTTATGTATTTACATATCCAATATATACACTACAAATTTTATATATATAACATCCCAATCTTCAATATCACAACAAAAATATCACAATCACCCACTTTTTAAAAGTGAAATGCACCTTTTAAACAAATGAAAGTGCTATATAAGTAAATATCTTACTTTAGGCATTGGATATGTAAATCCATAAGAATTATGTGGTATGTATGGGATCCAAAAATTTTCTACCAATGTATCGATTAAGAGAGTGGATTATGTGTCCATAAAATTTTCAGAAGGCAAATAGAATAGTAGATAAGACACTACCTATAGATTTCATCCTCATTTTGTGAGGACTTTAGATCTAGTTATAGGTTTCTTATAGGTGCAATCACCTATAGTTAATTACCCCTCCCAATACCGAGAGAGAACTTTGATTAAGTTAGATCTTTAGATGTATGTATAATGTATAGTAGCAACAAGTGGAGTATAAAATTATGAATTTATGAAATTTATCATCTTTTAACTTCAAGTGAATGGTTAGGGGAACAATGATGTGCCCGATCAAGATCCCATGGTTCCATCATCTCGAGCTATCATGGTCTCTAGTTTACTTAGTCAATAGAGGTAGTTGACCAATCTGATCGAAGGATCCTTGTTAGCAGCCATTGGTTGCATCGTCCAAGAAAATTTTGTAGATCTGGGGTAGTGTTTGTCTAAGGAGATAAGTTTAAGTCCACCTTAGCTGATAAAAGGTTTTTTCCCCCTGTTAAGTGCAACCTATACTTCACATCTCAAAGGACAAATCCAGTGGGGGAGCATACAGGCTACAATCATGATTGTAATATAATGATGCCATTTGGCTGACCACCGGTGAGGACTGGTTCGCATCATATATGGAGCAAGCCATGCTTATATGACATACACATCCTTATTAGTATGAGATTAATTGAGAGTGAACATAGACATTTAATTTGACATTGGCTCCTTTATGAGCTAGAGTTTTCTTAATTTTTCATCTATGATAAACAATAGTAGAAGGTGGATAGATTCAATTTTACTTTAAGTCTTTAAAGATTGAATTTTATTTAGGCATTTATAGCTTAATGATATATTAGATTTTGCATTTGAATTGATACTTAATTTAAGTTAATTTGATCTAAAATTGTGATTATATTTTGATGGAAGTATCCTCTCAGGTTGAAATCTCCATTCAACACAGTTATCATCGGGGTATATAAGTCTGCTTAATTATTTAGTTTATTATTTTAGATCCTTCTATTAATTTAATAATAGAGGATCCGATCTACTATCATATAATAGAGTTAGCTTCTTAGATATTTTACTAAATTCAAATTATTATAATAATATTATTAAATTTTTAGGTTTTGTTAACTCGGATGCGATCCTAAGACCCAACCAGGAATCAACCTATGTAGCATCATCAGAGACTAAGTTTAGGCATCATTGTAGTGTTGGAGCCTATGTAGATAATTTAATTCAATATTGATTTAAGCTTAAGAGATTTGAATGGTGTTACCTATTTTGATTGAGTTTCATTGCAAGTTTAAGATTTTAGATAAAATTTTGATAATATTTTGGCAGCCTCCCGACGTCATCCTCGTATATGGGGCTACAATAGGGGTTGGGCATGCCCACCATTCTAAGAAAGGCATATATGGGTGGTGTAAACACCATGATCAAATGCTTCATCCCACCATGCCAAGAAAGGCATGTATGAGTCTCTTAGTATATTTTTTTACACCAATAAAAGTAATGGTGCTTATACATTTGCAATGTCACTTTAAATATCAATTTTATATTTATGGATGACTTCATGAAAATTTGGTACATCTCAAGTCTATATAGGGGCTCGGGTATCTTAGGCCTTCCCACTAAGAAAGACGTGGATATGTGGTATAAACCACGACCTAAATGTGTCATCCCACCATGCCAAGGAAGGCATGTATGGTGCTCTGAAGTACTTGCATGAACATCACAAATTTCACCACCATGCCAAGAAAGGCATTTATGGGTAATTAATTTGGTGGCGGAAAGTCTTCTTCCCCACCACACCAATAAAGGTGTGTATGGGTTTTACCAACTGCAGTACGAGCATCGCCTACAAGTTTCCTCTGCCATACAAAGAGCTCATACGGGTTCCACTTGTCATGCCAGATGTGTCATGTACTAGGTTTTAGGGACATCCATGCTCAGCATTTCATACCTATAGAAAGGATCACAGATAAGAGAGTTCGATCATGCGGCTCACCGAAGGAGGACAGACGGTAGGGGCATTGATGCGCACATGTGGGTGTTGGCGAGCACACACGAGGGTGTGCAGGAGAGCACAGATGTGGGCATACGAGCGCTGGCCGTGTGCGCATAGGTCTACTCATGTCAAAGGCGGAACAAATGCACACTCGAGTCAAGTGGGAATGGCACAACAAATGCATGCATCACGTGTGGGTTGAGATGGGCGATGGAGCATCGTCATCATCCTATTCATGTGCAGTGGCGGGCTGGGCGTCATTCTGGGGACAAATGTTTAGGAGAGGCAGAGAGAAGGTGGGAGCTGGGGATGAGGGATGGTAGAGGGTTAGGTTAGGGGGGGTATTTATAAGATTTTCTTTATTTAAGTGAAAATAAACACTAATTGAGATTTTTGCATCGACAAAATTGTATAGTTAGTATATATGTCAATATTAGGTTATTTTAATATTTCGGATAGAACGGTGCAGTCCGTTTCAAGATCGGAGGCCTTTTGGTTTAAGTCGGCATCGAATTGGGTCAATTTCAACTTTGATTTGTGTGCTTTCACTTTTAACCACTCGACATTTGTGTAGGCTCATTCAAATTGAGTGGACAATCTCATTTGATTGGTTTTGATATTTTAATGCTAATGGTACAATCAATTATGCGAACGAAGATCATTTGGGTATCATCGCGATTTTCGACCTCAATATACGTCAGGTGCATTGAAAAATTTTCTTCTTGATTGGTCGACCATTGAATTGTTCACTACGTATATTTTGATCAATTTCAATGTTCTAAATGTGATGGAAAAATCCGTTCATCGATAGGAGGTCATTTCAATTGATTTGGTGATGATTAGTGCATTTCAACTCCAGTTTGCGCATTGTTGCATCCGAAGTCGGTCGACTTTGTCTTGTGAGCTCGACTCGACTTGTGGCATGCATGGAGGTCAACAATATGTATGTAAATCTTCCTATAATTAATTTTATGAATCCTTCTTATGTTGGGCGGCCCATTTAGGTTTTTGAAAGGCTTAAATTTGGAAAGGATTAAATGTAGAAAAGCATAAGCTTAAAATTTTAACTGTTATATCCAAACAATATGATGTATTTGTCATTTGCCTATTAGTTGTGGTACTATAGCAACCCTATTCCAGATGATGAGATGTGTGAAATCATTTTATCAATGACTAGATGATTTCCACCAGTTATATATATGAAACAAAAGAAATTATCATCCTAGCTTTATATCATGATCCACGTAATCCCACAATTCAATGACATCTTTACTACAAATACAGAATGAAACATGAGATCATATACTATCTCGATAATACATAAACATTTGATCAATAATATGAACTATCAATTCATCTCAGTGATACGTAGTCAACTAGACCATTAATATCTCACCACCTAAATATTGATGAGGACATCACTACTTGTTATGATTTAATGGATCTTGGTTTTAGCATGAATTCCAATACTAAAGATGAAGAATTTAACATGCTTGTTGATGAGACCAATTATAATCTCATGAATGATGAACCTCAACTAATTTGTGAGAATGCTTTCATTAATATTGAAACAACTGATGCTATGATATCAAATAACATTTTTTCATGTAATCAAATCAAAAAATGGGATAGAATTAATTCATGTGATCCTCTAATAAAACATTTAGATTGATTAATAATAGAGTAATTCCAACCAGTCTTGAAATGGCCATAATTTTTTCTTCGAAAGCTAATCTTTAAGTCATGATCATTAGTTGGTTCATGATAAATAATATGGAATTCCTAAAAAAATACATTAAATAAGAGGAGGCTAATAGCTAAGTAGGTGATGCATAATGACAAGTTATGACTTCATTAATTGCTTCTACATGTTTCTAAAATTTAAAAAATTATAGGTGCTTGGAGAATGTCCAATATGGGTAGCCCTCTCACTGCTCTATTTTGAATACTAACTAGCATAATTGTATCTCAATATTCATTTGTCAATATATCATAACTATAATTAATTGGCATTTAGATATAAAGCCCAAAAAGATCATAGGATAGATGGAGTCTAGTTTAATATTAGAATATCATACAATAAATAAAGCATGGGATATTATATGTAAGGAAATCAAGTTTTATATTGAATTAAAATAGTTGGCTAGCAATAATTTCATTGTATGTTATGAGCTTTTAAGCCATGCATATATGTTTGGACATTTTGTAAGGACAAGACCTTTCATCTTAAGACATTTAAGGGAATGCTTCTTTCAATAATCAATATTGAAGTATGCAATAGTTTATTCCCTTTAGCATTTACAATTGTTAGGAATGAAAACAATGATTTATGGGTCTACTTTTGGAGAGCATTGAATGAGTTGTTACAACTATTCAATCTCGTAGTGACTTATGTGCATTTTCTGATAGATATTCTGAAAAGTTTAAGAAATTCTTACTAGCCATGGCTGCTCCAAACATAGATGAGTTATGTGATAAAATGTATAGCGTTGGTAACAATGATGATGTTAATTAGGAGACACACATCTTATCTACCAAAAAGAATCTTATATTAATATAAGGTGGTGTACATGAATGTATCTTAAGAATTCCTTCTACTATATTTTTATCACTGTCATGCTTAATTTTATTTAAATAATTAATAATCAAAATATATATGTTGTATTGTGCATTAATATTTTCTTTAAGTTGAATGGTGCATTAGCTAGAAAACTTTTCAAGCTAATTGAAATGAATAGATTTAAGGATGTATTTTAAAAATTAATATAATTTGAAAGGTGATTTGTTGACCTCCACATATATTTCATATATCGAATCAAGCACAAACAACAAAATCGATAGATTATGGACACACTGTTAAGTAAATCAAAGCTGAAAAGCCTTGATAATTAGCAAATCTAATCGAAATGATCTCTGATTGCAAAATGTACATTGCCAATGCATCCTGAATGTTAAAATTGATCAAAATATATATTTTGTGCTATTCGACAGACAATCGATGGAGATGATGAGTCGTTGTCACGTGCATATTGGACTCTAAAGGCCTCGATGACGTCCAAACAGCCTCAATTCATGAAATTTATCATGTCGACATCATCAAAATGTCAAAACTTCAAAAGAGATTATTCACGATCAATTTGGATGACTCTATGCGAGTGACAAGCAAACAGATACATTATCGTACTATTCGAACAAAAATTCTATTGATTCGATGTCGAAATATTTAAACAAAGTCTATTCACAAAATGAAATGCTCTAACATATTTGAACATTGAAAATGTTTAAGAAGGGCATTCATATTGCATAAATCATTGTACAAATATGAATGAAATAATTAACTGAGTGAGGGAGGTGGATGCAGGAAATTTAAAACATATATGATGAGGTTTATGAGAACAAATCTAAATTATATATCTAATATAGTAATGATAATCAAGCTAAATTAAATTTAAATAAAGCTAGATTAAGCATGTTGATATGGAATATATATATATATATATATATATATATATATATATATATATATATATATATATATATATATATATATATATATATATATATATATATATATATATATATATATATATATATTATAATTAATAAATTAATTATTATATTTAGTTTAATTGCATGGACATAAATTCATTATTATATTATAATCAAATTTATATATTAATTTTTATAATCATAATATACATGCATACATACATACATACACACACACACACACACACACATATATATATATATATATATATATATATATATATATATATATATATATATAATATATATATATATATATATATATATATATATATATATATATTCAAAGAAATATGATTTTGCTATTGGGAATAACTGTAAATAAATGCATTTTAATTAGTATTATACAATTAATAAAATATTTATAAAATTAAAGTAAAATTTCCCTACCTCAGATTCCAAATTCTGAAAAATCTAGATTTCAAAACATCCGCCAACCTCGTATGCGTCGAGCTTGTCATGATGTCTTCCCTTCTCGCTGTCCTATTGAGGCAACGAAAACCAAAAAAAAAAAAAAATCTAAATCCTAAATGACCTCCCACTTCCCCAGGGCAGATGGAACCTGGAGGCATTTGTGGTTCATCTTATTCCCAAATTTGTAGCCTCACAGCCCCACACATCTTGCCTTTTTTTTTTTTTGGGGAATAAGCGTAGAGGACTAATATCATTCCAAATGAGAAATTACAAGTATTAACATACAAAAGGGATCAAAAAAGCAGGCTAAACCCAAACATGATTCAACCAATGAGACAAGGACAAGAAAGAACTAATAAGAAAAACTATCAAATCGGACTCATAAAAGATCAAAAATTCATTAGAAACTAATGACAACTAGCTTAGCTCAAATGTTGAAGAGTCTCTTATGTTACAGCTATCACCATCCCATCATCGCCTGAGCAGAGCTATCTTGGACAAAGTATCTATTCTTTGGGAAGAACTTGCTGGGTAGGGCAAAGTCTTGGATCTGAGGAGTCACATAGGAGATCCTAGTGCAAGAAAAAGCTAGTGAACTAACTTTGCAAAAACTCATCATTGTCCAAGTTCAAAACCGAGGAAGGGTCAATGTATGAAAAATTGAAAAAATAGAAAGGAAAAGTTATGGTATTGTAATTCTCTAGCTCCAAAGCTCCTCCAATTGTCTAGTTTTAACTTGTGTTGGTCAAGAAGGCTTAATAGTTCATCGACTTATCTTGTTTGCAATGAAAGATTTAATCTTTGGTTCCATACCTAATATAAAGGTGTCGACCAGGTGGTGGAATCACCAATTTCTTTCTCCCTAAATGACATACACATGAATTGTAGTGATAAGATAACAAAGTCTAGCAATAAGTTTGTGTTCCAAATTGACTAAAGAGCAAAAGATTTATAATAGAGAATGTTGCATCAGAAAGAAGTTTCAATTTGGCAAAACACTCTGAATCAGCTTCATAGACTCATTGCATTCAAAGAATAAATGTGTGTGTCACTCAGGGAAAGCTTTGCAGAAAAAATAGTCTAATGTTTGGCCCAATCCTCTAGAGGAGAATTGATCTGAGGTTTTCAAGCCACCAAGATATGCCATCTAACCAAAAATTACAAAATTGATAGCATAACCCTTAAACCATATCCAATCATACCAGTCAACACTTTGTAGTTGCTCAAAAATAATAGATTTAGTTTGCTTAGTGGAGAGTTTAGCATGACCGTTCCATAGAATGGAATTAGAATGAAAGCATGGCCTAATATTCATTATAGAATTTTCTTCTTGGAATGAGCAGCACATATTTTAGTTCCCTCCAAAGTCCAGATTGTTAAAGAGGGTACTTTTCCCAAAGGAATCCATACTTAATTTTACTAGGTTCACCACTATAGTAGAAAAAGTATATAGTCAATAAGGAGAGTTTCTTAAGAACACATTTGGGTAAGAAGATAGATCTGAACCAGTATGATAAGTACTTATTGATGAAAGATCTTAAGAGTTGAAGCCTTCCACTATAAGAGAGAAATTTAGTTTTCCAACTTGCAAGCCACACAAATAGTTTGTCAAACAGTTTGAAATGATTTAAGAGGCCCATCCAAAAGGCGTCCATGATATTTGAATGGAAAATAACCTTTTCTGACATTTAGATATCTACATAACTCCTCCTTAGAGTGAGCATCTTTGGAGAAACAAATGATAGATTCCTCATGGTTTGTTTCAATTCTTATATAATTTCAGTATCAAGAGCATTTTTGAGAGATGATGCCATGTTAGAATTCACAATTCCCATGACAAGAAGGTCATCCAAAATAGCAAGTGGGAAATATTGTGCAACACCCGAGTTAAGGGTTTATAATTTGTCAAGCTCACCTCCCTCTCCAAAAAATAAGAGAATGAATCCATGGCAATAGTGAAGAGAAAAAAAGATAGAGGACAACCTTATGCTAGCCCAATTGAGGAATTAAAAAATCCTCTAACTTCTCCATTAAGAACAATAGCGAAGGACACATAAATTATACAAGCCTTGATCCTGCTAACAAATCATAGAGGGAAGCCTTTAATGGTTAATCTATGTAATAAAGAGTGATGATTGATCGTATTGAATGCTTTTCTCAAGTCAAATTTGGCAATTAACTTCTCATCCTTAGAACAAGAAGAGAAGTCAAGGCATATTTCATGTACAAGAGCTAGATTAGCAAAACTATCTCTCTTTAATAAAAGCTTATTGAGCCAGATTTATAATACTGGGGAGAACCTTTTTGAGTCTATTTGAGAGCATTTTGATTGAAAACTCATAGAGGGCTTTGGCTGGAAAGCTCCCTGGGAAGAAACCACCTTTTTATTTCTTGAATAATGATCTCCAAAGGAAATGGGGCCATTGGGATATGTTCAAGCTAATTATGGCTGCTCCGGATTATTTTGTGTGCATTTTGATACAAGCTTCGAGATGCTGTCCTTATGAATGGACCATGGTTTTTTTTGCTAGAAATGTTATTGGAATGGATAAATGGTTGCTAGATTTCACACCAAAATCTTTAGGCGGACTGTCCTCCCCAATTTGGGTTCTTTTCTTAGATCTACCTCTTCTCTGCTAGGACAACAATAATATTGCCTGCATAGCATCTTTCATTAGCAAACCACTATGAGTGGATCACCAAACAAATGAGTGGGGTCAAAGTATGTATTCCAGAGATTGCATTAAGATTGATCTATCCAAAAAACTCCCAACTGGGGTTTGGATTAAGGGAGTGAATGGTCAATTTTTCTAGCATGTTGAATATGAAGACATAACACAATTGTGTTTACACTACAGGTTTGTTGGACAAAAGATAGACTCCTGTACCAACTTAAGGAAAGGACCCAATAGTAATCTCCACCTCAACGTGGGAGGATGGCCCCATCATCTGGCACCAACCCCCTTTGGGAAGGATTCTTGGCTAGAAAGAAAATCGCTCTCCCAAGTGATGCGAGTGCGGCAACTCAAGACTGTTCCTCCACTCTCAGATCTCCCATATGATGATTCCAGTGCCCTATCAAGGGAAAACTGCTAGTTTAGTATAACCCATGACAAACATGTAAACCTTCAATCTGTTGATAAACAGTAAAGAGAACAACTAGTTTCAGCTGATGAAGACTATGATCCTTGGGTCCTTGTTACAAGGAGGAAGAAGCCAAGTAATTATGAGTCTCTAAAGCATTTATAGCTGACCTCAATGGCAGGAACTATCAGCAGCAGTCCAAGATCAACTTAGGTGGGAAGATGGAGGGTGGAAAATCAAGATCCAATGTTAGAGGAATCGTGGAGGCTAAGTGGGAGGCTCCCTCACAAGTAGAAAATTTGGCAACTTCAATATTCAAGGCTTCTTCCAGCATCCCAAACTCTCTTAATCTTTCTAAGAAGTCACCCTCTAGCAAAAGTAGATCAGAAAAACAATGAGTCCCAAAGGCCCACTTTGATTGAGAAATCAAATAGTTTGGCCCTATTGAAATTCTCTCCAAGAAGAAGAAAAAAGTGATTGTTGAAGTTGCGGATGGCAAGGATGCATCCCCTATGGGTGCTCGATGACTACTTTTCTGGTTTGGAATTGCCAAGGGGCCCTAAAAAAGATGATGGGCAACTACTTACGGCACCTCATTGGAGAGGACAATGCTCTCCTTGTTGGCCTCCTGGAAACTAAGTTTGAGGACATTAGTAGAAATGAAATTGATACTATTGCTAGGAGGAATTGGGACTTCATTCATCATCCAGCTAATGTAAAATCTGGTGGTATTCTAGTCCTCTGGAGGAAGGATTTGATCGCTTTCAAACCTATAGCTCTATCTGAGCAATGCATCATCGACAAAGCATCTCTCCCTAATAAAAGTATATGGCTGGCTGCTATTGTATATGCCAATAACAACTATCATGCTAGAAGAGCCCTTTGTAGTCAACTCTCCCTCTTTTGGAAGAGATACTGCCTACTATAGTTGGTGGGGATTTCAACTGCATTACTAGTGGAAACAATAAGAAAGGAGATAAATCATTCGACTACTCTCCAATGTCCATGAATTGGAGGAATTTATGCTAAAGGGGCGACCTTGATTTTATGGGCCCAAGATACACTTGGACTAATAATAATAATAAAGGAGTAGAATATGGGTCTGACTATAATGTTTTTTCATCAATGCTACAACATCTAATCTACTCCCATCCACAAAGACTATGCATCTAACCCAGATTTCTTCTGATCATTGCTCCATCCTACTAAATGTTGTTCAACCCTCTGTGTACAAAAGGCAAAGATGGATCCAATTTGAAGGCACTTGGCTCTCATACCCATGGATTGGAAGCTTGCGTGGAAGTGCTAGAATAAACAGGTTCTTGGATCCAATGCTAAAATCAAATTCTGAATCTAAAATGCAGCTGCATAATCAAGAACCTCTTTTACTAGAGTAAGAATCGACTAAAAAAGTTGGAAGACAGCTAACTGGAGATAGAAGGTAGAACCAATGAGTTGCAGCATATTGATTGCTCCCTAGTAAGAATTTTGGCAACTGAGGAGGCTGAACTCCGCAGAGGTTAACAAACACAATGCCACCTTTGCTTAATACCTAGTGGAAACAAAAAAAATGCGATTCACATATGGCAACAAATTTCTTTCACACGTTGCCTTGGCCATATGCAAAAGCAACCAAATTTTTGGAGTTAAACTTACTGATGAATAGTTCTCAATGGATCTTGATGTTATTCATTTTAGATTCCTGAATTCTTCAGGAAAGAATGGGGAGCCACTGAAATCTCCATGGTAGGATGGTCATCCTTTTGCTATAAGTATATTGCAAATGCTCTTAGAGGCCTAAGAAATTTGGGAGGTTATCCATTCTATAGGTGCTAATTGAGCTCCAGGTAGCGATGGGATCACCGTATCTTTCTATAAAAACTTTTGGAGAATCATTGGGCAGAATGATTGTGAAGCCGTGAAGGAGTTCTTCAGCATGAGGGAAATGCCTTTGACATGGAAAGAAAACCTTATTATGCTTACTCCTAAGACCCCTGGTGCTGATTGCCCTACAAAGTTCCATCCTATCAGCTTATGTAAGACCATTTATAAGGTCATTGCCAAGATCTGAGTCAGAGGGAGCCTTTGTTCCACATCACATTTTCAGGGAGCTCAATAATAAAGTTGATTCCAATGGAAGGGTTTATGGCCATAAAATTGGATATGGAACAAGCCTATGTTAGGATGAGTTGAGACACTCTAGGCTTGGTTTTGCAGAAGTTTGGCCTCCCTCAGAAGTTCAATAATTGGAATCTGCGGTGTGTTTCCCTCCCAACCTTTTCTCTTCTTTTTAATGAAAGTAGATTGGAGTGGTTCCAAGCCTAATGTGGGTTTCAACAAGGATGACCATATCTCCATATCTCTTCATTCTAATGGCAGAGCTTCTCCATGGCCTCAAACAATTTGGGCGGGGATCTAAGAGTGGAAATTGCAAATGGGGAAGATTTTTCTTCTATCCCATGATGACTGGTATGGGACAAGTTAATGCGGACCTGTGCGGACAAAGCTTCACACAATTGGAAAGCTAACTGAATTGCTCGAATGGTGGGATTTCACAAGGCAAAGAGTTATTTGGGCATCAAACTGGCTATGAGAAGACTGACCAAGAAACTTTACCATCCAAAGAGCTTGAAGCAGGATTTGCTCTTGGGGAGTCTGATTCCTATCTATGGCTGGTCGAGCTACACTAATTAATGCTTCCCTTCTTGCCACCTCTACCTACCAACTCACCCACACTATGGTTCCTAAGAATGTCTTTGCTGAAATTGAACAAATGGGATGATGTTTTCTTTAGCATTCCAAGCCCAACTAACACAACATCCATTATATCACGCACGGAAGGGGCTCGGGTTCCATGCTACTGCATAATGGATGGGTCTGCTCCAGGTTAGGTTTGCTTAGGAGTTCCTCTCAAAACCAAACACACTTATGCATCAATGTATAAGGGAGCAATATGGCTCCGATTGCTGGAGAAGGCTAGGGTAATTCCATCAACTAGGAGGTAATGAGGAAGCTTTTATCTCACATTATCTCGATGGCAAGTGGAAAATGAGGCGATCGACCTGCTTTGCTTATTCCATTCCTGGCTAAATGACCACTTTCATCAATATGGAGAACATTGATAATCTAAACATCAATGAACTTATTAAAATACACACAATGGGACATGGTATGACTAGAAACAGCTTTAACTTGAGAAGGTTGATAGTTGTTCAAATTCATGGAGGCTGCGGAGATCGACCTAAATTGTTGAAGCTTCCTTTTGGTAAATCCATTAATTCTATACTTATGAGGCCCAATTCCAAGGATGTGGATCAATTTAGATGCTTATTCCACCTCAAGGCAGAATCAAAATGTTTGGTGGAGGTTAACAAAGAATGCTTTGCTAATAAATAGTTGGTTGAAGGATAGGGGCCTCAAAGATACTAAGAAGCGGATGTTGAGCATGTGGCGGTGCATTGTTCTCTCACGGATAGTATCCACCAAATCCTGACCAGATGGGGCTTATCCATCCCTTCTTTCTCTAACATGGTGGAGCTATTCTGTGAAAAAGTAGGACTTTGCATAGGATAGATTGTATTGCTCGATGATATATCATGTTTGGAGAACCATAAATGCAAAGAGCCATGGCCAATCACATGGGACCCTGAAGATTACTGCTGTCAATAATGTGGAAACCCTCACACACTCGATCTCCTTTCCCTTCCAAGAGCACTGGGACAATACCCAACCTCATAGGTTGTTCTTTCCTATATCATGGTGTCCCCACCCCCTCCTCCTAGTTGGCTTAAGGCCAATGTTGATGGCTCTCTGCTTTCGTATGGTGGTATTATTATCCAGAACAATAGTGGTAGATTCATCAAGGCTGTGGGACATAATACATTGGGATAACACATTTGTAGAACTCTAAGCAATGCTCCACCTAAGATATGTCATAGAACCATGGATGTATGAATACAAAGGCATCATTATGGAAACATCAATATGGTGATTTATATGAAGCAAAGTATGAAGTATGAGATTGTTAATCATTTAAATTAGTATTTATTAGGTCTTACATGCATCAAATCTTGAAAACTATTTGGCATTATATATGTTCAATTTGAATAAAACCTAGTGAATTATTTGACAACTATTTTAAGATTTAGTATTTAAGTATAGTAGAAAAGGAATTATAGTAAAGAGAAATGTAGATTTTTTTTAAGTCCTACTTCTCTTGAAATTTACCAAAGCAAAGAATTAATAGAAAATAGGGAAAGATAAGAAAAAGATTTAATTGGCATGACTAAATATAAGTTAACCTTGCAACCAAACCACATCTCCTTAAACCCTAAACCTCATCGATTGTTACATACCTTCATATATACATTTAAATGCAATATCTATGAGTAAAACCTAGCATTTGATCAACTTTCACTTTAGCCATGCACATTAGTCAGTGCTTTTATGTAACAGGAAACATAAATTACAGTACAAAAGTATGACAATCTTGAAAAAGGTGAGCTGGCTTACCCTATTTCCAAGTAGAAATGAAATTTGCCTTCAAAGCCTGAATGATTAGTGATGACATTCACAGATTCGATGAAGCAAGGCCATACAAGAAGAGTGCAAAACAAAAAGAGAAGTTGTCGATGACTTCTGTAAGCAATTGAAGACATTTCTTGTTGGCCAAAGAAAAAGAAAAAATTGGAGGATGGGGGCATCGAGGGAAAGAGAAAGTGATCATAGGCTAGAGAGAGAGAGTGTGAGTGTGTGTCAAAAAAATTTTAAGTGTAGAGTCCAGATGTAGCTCTGCATCCGAATGCCAATCAGACTTATACACATGTCGAAGCTTAAAATATTGATTGTTGACATTACCTCACCGTAATGGTGGGATCTGATGCTATCAACATGACTGAGACTTGGTCTATCCCATTAAAATAATGGGATTGTACTACTGAATACCTTTTCCGAACATGATTAAATGCCATATGAATGCACGGGAGAAATTTAAAAGCAGTATCTAATTCAATTTAGGGCACTTAAACAAAGAATAAGCATATTTAGATTTTTTTCAAATTTCCTAGAAGGGAGAAATAAAAATCTCTCATTTCAATTGAGAAAAAAAATGATGAAGATGGAGAATGAATTTCAACTTCATATAGAGACCAATTTAGCAGATGATATCATAAATATGAATGTATCGATAAATTTTCTACACATTTGTATATATATAGTTATTTTGAAACACTGCTTAGTGATCTTCTTTAAAATTATTTTCTAAAATAAAAAATTTGCACACAACTTTGAGTTCTCTGCATGAGAATTTGGGCTATTTTTATCTATTTTTCAGGTGTACAATTTGTACACTATAGAGTATGCACCATTTTTTTAATTTTAAAATAATGTGGGACTTCCAATATCCTTTCTAAATGATATTATAAGTTGTTTTGAGTTATTTTTTGAGTTATTTTCTATTTATTTTTGAGGTGTATAATCTGTACACTCTAGAGTTTATACTCTTTTTTTAATTTTAAAGTACTGTGGGACTTCCAATATCCTTTCTAAATGATATTATAAGATGTTTTGAGCTCTTTTTAAAAGGATTTAGGTACTTTTGGTATAGTTTTTCAAGTATACGATCTGTACACTCTAGAGTATACACCATTTTTTTTAAATTTAAATAATGGGGGCTTTCAATTATAGATCTTAATGATATTATATCGTATGGAGTACCTTTCAATATTTGAGTATTTTTTTATCAGTTTTCCACAATATATAGTTTGTATAGTCTAGAGTGTATAATCTGTACACTCTGTAGTGTACAAATTTTTTTTATTTTAAAGCACTATGGGACTTCCAATTATGGATCTAAATGATATTATAAGCTAATTTGAGTTCTTTTCAAGAGGATTTGAGATGGTTTCTATCTATTTTTAATTTTGGTATAGTTTTTCAACTCAATGATATTATATGCTTTATGGAGTGCCTTTTAATAGGATCTATGTATTTTTTATCAATTTTTGTGTATAGTGTATACTCTAGAGTGTACACCCTTTTTGTTAATTTTAAAGCACTGTGTGACTTCCAAATATGGATCTAAATTATATTATAAGTTATTTTGAGTTCTTTCTAAGAGGATTTAGGCTATTTTCTATCTATTTTTGAGGTGTGCAATCTATACACTTTGGAGTGTACATCCTTTTTTAATTTTAAAGCACCATAAGACTTCTAATTATAGATCTAAATGATATTATAAACTATTTTGAGTTTTTTCCAAGAGGAATTGAGCTATTTTCTATCTATTTTTGAGGTGTACAATCTATACAATCTCGAGTGTATACCCCTTTTTAATTTTAAAGCACTGTGGGACTTCCAATTATGGGCCTAAATTATATTATAAGATGTTTTGAGTTCTTTGTAAAAGGATTTGAGTACATAGTTATACATGTTATATAGATTTTCATAACACATGTGTGTGTGTGTGCAGGTGAATGGGGCAAAACATGCAATGATGAAACTATTATGTCTTCTGAACCAAATATAGACAAACTCCTTAGCACTACTATTCATAATAAAAAGGAAACATATAAACTCTATTGTGATTATGCACATCAAACTGGATTCAGTGTTCGAAAGTATCATGCTAGTTGTTGGCTGAACTTGAAGAATTTGAAATCAAAGGATTTCTTATGTGCAAAAGCAAGTTTAAAAAAAAGGTCTCAATCTAAACTGCTCAGTGAAATTTTAGAAAATAAATACTAGGGCTAGTTGTCTAGCCATGATTAGATTTTTATATTTAAATAAGAATTAGAAGGTTAGAAAATTTATAGAAAGTCATAATCATTCCTTAGCAAAGCTGGGTGACATTTTGAGTGCGATTTTATATGGAACCAAACTAAAGCCTATGGGAGAGAGTAGTTAGTTCACTTCATAGTATGAGGGTTTTGATAACTTTTGATGTTTGGATTTGTTTAGTTATTTTAAGGATTTTAGTTAGGCTTAAAAACAAATTAATGATTTGTTAAAGATCTTTTACTGTTGGTATGTGTTGGCAATAATTGCTATATTAAAGTTTTTTATTTAATTTATATTTTGTAGTGAAAAGCTTGGTTAATTACAAAATATTTTATTGACATTTTACAAGATTTTTTTATTATTGCTCTTATAAAATAAATAAACATGTTATTAAATATCATTGAGCTTGAAATAAAATCTTGAATTCTTGAAAAAAAGTTGATGTTCTATCTTTGTAATAATATTTTATTTTTATTTTACTCATAGTGTTTTTATATACTATCAAAAAAGCTCGTTTTTTTGAAAAAAATGTTCATTTCATTAAACATTCATCGTTATTATAACGAGCCAAACACAGCATTTCAAGCTCGATATATAACATAACATGATTTGTTGATGTGTTTCTCTTTGCTTCGAAATAAAAAAAAATTATGTTATAATTTATTATTATTATTATTATTATTATTTATTACTATTATTATTATTATTATTATTTTATTACTATTATTTTTACTTATTACTATTATTATTATTAGTATTATTATATATACATACATAACACATATAGTTATTATAAATCTAAACATGCTTTGGTAAATTTTATTATGCAAAATATTGGCTAGTTGAATCCTTCCTAAGATTTTTTGGATTATATTTCAAGGAGTATAGAGAAGAAAATAATTTTCAAGCGAAGAGAAATTAAATTGAGCTTCAAATATGATAAGCTAAAAAATTTTCAAATGAGTTGAAAATAAATAAGGGTTTTTCAAGCTTATTTACCTAGTAATATATAAACTATAAAATATATTATCTTTAATATTCTCAGTATATATATATATATATATATATATATATAAGAGATGATTATAGAATATAATAAGAATATATAAATTTTTCTTAACTTAAGAATTAATCTCTAGTTTCTAATATATAAAAAAGACTTTCTAAAAGATTCAAATAAAATTGTACCAATGATATATTATTATCAGATTGATATATACATTTGAGAAGGAATTTTACTTGTGAGATGGTTACAACAATATAGAACTTATAAAAGAGAATTTGTCAAGAAAATGGTAGAAATTTCTTCATAAAACAAATTAAAGTTCAAGTTAAGATGTATAGCTTGCAAATGGTGAGATTATGAGGGATTTCACCATTGAGCCATTAAGGTTAAGATCGCACCTATGGAAGTGAGGTTCTATAGAAGAAGGAAGCAAGCCGTTGGAGCTAAGATCTAGGGTTGACTCTATTTTGATGCTTGTGGCTATATCTGCGACTCCTAATGAACAAAGTGGTTAGTGTCATTCCATGAGTTGAAAATGGTAGAAGCACCATTGCTTTGCTTTAGAAATTGATTTTTAAGGCAACAAATGAATTATAATCCATCATATTAGAAGCGTAAGCTCATAAAATAAACTAAATATTTAACAACATGTTTTTTAGGTTTCTTTTGATTATATTTATGTTATGATGAATGCTCAAATGGCAAATTTAAATAATTGCTTGAGTTTAGAAAATGAACATTATATAATTAAGGAAATGAAACCTAGAATTTATTTTATTAATTCATTAAGTACTTTTTGGCTTGTTCATTATTGATCATGGAATGAAAGATTTTTACCAAAATAAAAAATATAATTCATTTGGAATAATTTAAATTAATTGAAAGGCAATTATTTTTATTAACATTAGTGTACCAAACCTTAAAGTTCAATTGTTTGATGTTGTCGATGATTATAAGCTCAGTTGTTATTTTGATCCTTTTCTAAAAAAAGTAGAATGTGGCCTCATTTAATGGTGCTTCCGATCACCAAAGAATCACATGTTCTTTTAATTGAAAGATGAGATCATCCTATGGAGTCTTGAAGCAGTAGAAAAGGGACCTTAGTGCAACAAATTCTAGGAACTCTTGGAGGGACCTAATGTGGTTCCTAGAATAGTTAAGTCATGAACATTTGAATTAAGAAAATTGGATGGGAAGGTGCTACCTTTGACTTAAAATGTAAAAACTCTGCAAATAATATTAGTGATTCTTGTACATGTCATAGCTTTCATTTCTAATTGCATTCTAAGGTAATACACTCTAAAAATAGTCTAATTTTCACTTTTGATTTAGAATATATACAACATTTGATTCATTTCATTTAAGATATGATTAATTTCAGGGGAAATCATTTTGTCATCATCTCCACAAGTTATTATTATTTAATAACATTTTAGCAAACTAAGAATAGGTCAAAATATTTGGATTTTCTACAATATCTGTTATTATATGTTAAGGCTTGGAATAATATTCATATCTTACTAAACTAAGTTATGCAATAAACAAGAACAGTGGTTAAAATTCTGATATTTTTAGAGCATTTAGTATTATGTCAATCAAGTTTTATAAAATAAAGTAATATATATATATATATATATATATATATATATATATATATATATATATATATATATATATATATATATATATATATATATATATATATATATATATATATATATATTCAAAAACTAAATTTTCTACCCAACTAAATCAATCAAAATATAAAATAAATATAACTCATTACCTCATATAAAAGCCAAGGCATTAAATCAAGATAATAAAATATTTGGTAACCCCTTAGCTAGATGTTAAATATTTAATATCATGCATAATCATCTTATTTCACTCTTGTTAATGGAGGGCTTCTATCTTTGCTAGAGAGAATGGGCTTAACCTTTGAGAGCTTGTGATGGAAGAATATCTCTTTCCCTTTTGATTTGGCCCATAACCATTTCTAATTACATGGCATTAGGCATAAAATGCATACCTATGGCCTAAAATAAATCCCGAGTCAAAATTTATTAAAATCTAAAAAATGTGCATTAAATAGATGAATCTTCGTACCCTACATAATCTTAGGGATTAGGGAGTGAGTCTAGGTTCATAGATTTCTTTCCTAAAATGCAACAGCTTAGCCATCTTGCATTCATATGACTTGACTTCATGAATTTAAAATGTGCATAAGTGGTGTTAGCTAGCAACCTTCTCTAGGCAATTTGTAAGTCCAAAAGAGTCAATGATAGGCTAGTTCCCTCAAATGAGGAGAATGACCAATGGTTCCCAAGGATAGAACTAGGTCGAGCATCTGACATATGTTAGAAGCACCTGTAGACTAGGTTATGAAGCATTTTTCTAGGCATAAGTCTTCAACTCTAGGTATTTCTACAATCTTGTAGAATCTAAGGCCTAGATTTCTAAGAAAATGATAACTCAAAATCTAAAATTAAAATCCCAAATTTGAAGCCTAATCATAGGACAGTTGAAATGTCTACTGGGTATCCCAGTATCAATAGACATTTCCTACTGTTTCCCATTTGACTTTTGAAAATAACTCTCTCCAATTTGGACCTCTCCCAATTGAATTTCCCAAAAATCAATCCTTTGAAAGCTACATTAGTAGTCTTTAGGAATAACCACTTATTTCTTTAATCGAGAGTATTCTTAGGAAAAGACCCTTCTTAATATGTAATTAACTATAGAGGCTTGCTTTATAAGGAACCATGATCTCAGGATAAAATAAACTATGTTATACTTTTTCATGTAATTCAAGAGAAAATACTCTGGTACACGGAAGACCTATTTGGCTTAAGAGTTTTTTTATTGAAATGATCGAATCCATTATAGGAGACCATGTTTATCTTTCAAGATAATATATTTATTCCTTAATGTTGTATTTGGTCATCTAAATAAAATATTCCTAAACTCTATGTGGTGTCATTTTCTTTCTCTATTCTAGAGGGAACATCAACAATGTATAAGTACTCGTACATGCCTTTCTTGGCATGGAGAAAAATTCTATATTATATGTAGGTGCTCTAGAGACATATACATGCCTTTCTTGGCATGGTGGGATGATGCATTTGGTTGTGGTATTTACACCACCCATACATGCATTTCTTGGCATGGTGCGCAGACCCAGCTCCCAATATAGCCCTATATACAGGACGATGTCAAGGGGCTACAAAATGCTATTAAAATTTTATCTAAAATCGTAAACTTGCAATGAAACTCAATCAAAATAAGTAAAATTATTCAAATCTCTTAAGGTTAAATCAATATTGAATTAAAACTGGGTACTACTAGTGCTAACTTGGATGCGAGGATCTGGCTTAGGGCCAGGTTAGTTAACAAAATCAAAAAATCTAATAATAATATTATAAGAATTTCAACTTAGTAAAATATGCGAGAAGCTAATTCTATCATATGATAATAAATCTAATCCTCTATTATTAAATTAATAGAGTCGATAAGATCTAGAACAATAGAATAATACATCCACCCCAATAATAGCTGTGCTAAATGAATATTTCAACTAAAGGAGATACTTTCATCAAAACATGATTGCTATTTAAAACCAAATTAATATAAGTTAAATATTAATCTAAATAAAAAATTTGATGAATTATTAAGCTCAAAGTGACTAAATTAAAATCATCAATCTAAAAACTTAAAGCTGAAATTCAATCAATCCACCTTTCATAATTATTTATTAAAGGTAATAAATTAAGAAAACTCTAGCTCATAAAGGAGTCAAGTCAAGTGTATTTCTATATTCACTCTCAATCAATCTCATGCTAGTAAGGACATGTCCCATGTCCTCTATCCATATGGTTTGATTAGTAGGCTCCACATATGATGCAGTTACGACCAACCCTCTAATTGGGTGGGTGGCTGCCATCAAATAACACTATTATATTACAGTCATGTAGCTCGTATGTTCTCCAATGGCTTTGTCTCTTGAGATGTGAACTATATGGTGCACCTGATATGACAAAAAACCCTTTGTTAGCTAATGTAGACTTAAGCTTATCTCCTTACATAAACACCACCCAGATCTACATGGTTCTCTTGGATGACGCAACCCATGACTGCTGACAAGGATACTTCGATTAGGTTGGGTCAACTACCTTATCTGACTAAGTAGATTAGGGACCACGATAGCCCGAGATGACAGAACCATGGGAACTTGATTGAGTGCATCATCATTCCCCCAACCATCCACTTTAAGTTAAAGAATGATAAATTTTATAAATCTAAATTTCAAAACTCCACATGCTGCTACTAAACACTAAGAAATTAGCAATTTAATGACTATCCTTAATCGAAAGTTCTCTCTCAGCATTGGGAGGGGTAATTAACTATAGGTGGTTGTGCTTATAGAAATCTTGGAACCAAATCTAAAGTCCTCACAAAATGAGGGTGAAATCTCTGGGTAGTGTCTTATCTACTAGTCCATCTACTTTTTGAAAATTTCACCAACACATAAATCAAACTATCTTCATCGAAAGGTCAGTGGTGAATTTTTAGAGCCCACAACAAGAGATCATCAATAATTTATATCTAATTTTAAGCAATTTGAAATTGTTATCACCAATAGTCTTGTATGACAAAATAAGTTATTAACGTAAAGTAGAAAATTTTCAAAGTAGAGTCTAGGATCATTTGCATTCCACTTTCAACAAACTCAATAATATCAAGTTTTTCTTACTTTAAGTCCAACAGACCTAAATGGAGCACTTAAAAATATAGTTAGAAACTCCATGAGACCAATTGAGGTATTAAGTAACTTCTAACTTTCATGTGGTTATTATTGAAATGAGAGTCTCAACAATTTTAATTTGAAGAGCTTATGATCACTTAATTTGGAATTCAATAGGATGTTAAGATATCTAAAAAAATATTAAATGTTCAAGGGGATAAATTTGATCATTTTATGGGGTGGTTACTTAATTTTTGATGAAAATAATTAGGATGCCCTTTAAAAAAATTTCTAAATAGGCTCCAATTACATGCACCAAGAATAAGACTAGAGGGAAGAACTCTGAGAACAAGACAATTCTAGTACTATGCTTCTTACCATCCCCTAATGTTTTCCATCGACCACTGGGGATGCCCCATCACTGACACCCACCAAAACACCCACTAGAGACATACAAACACACCATCAATGCTTGCTTGCCATACTCACACACTAACATTTGTCATCAAATCTCATTGACATCCATCATCATGTATCATTGATTGATGCTAATTTACCACCTTGTCTTATAATCTCCTTTTTCTAGGGACAAAGAAGATCATGTTGTTTAACTTTTAATAAACATAGTTTAATTATTTTAGGTGTGCGTGGCTTCATGAATTTTTTTTTTGATTAAAAATTACTCATGCAAACAAAATCATATATCTTTTAAAGCTACTATCTATTCATTTGTATGGATTTTCATTTAATGATAAGATGATAAGTTTATTCTTTATCATCATGAAGATTGTATCACACAACATCTTAATTTTTATATTTATCATATAATAAGAGTCATTCATTATGAAATTTTACACCTCTAATGGAAAAACAAATGATCTAAAAGATTCTAAAAATCAAACATTTCATTAGTTATGCTAAAGAGAATTTATGAGGTTGACCACGCATTTGAGACTATAATAACATCAACCTTTAATTGGACTGATAATAATAACTCTTCTCTTATGTGAACAAAAGTTCACCTCACCTTCATGTTCAATAGAAAGCTTGTATGTCTTTAGTAATTGTTTGCTTTGTTGGATCATTAGTTTAGCATCAATGTTCAAAGTCATTTTTGGACTTGATTATACTTTGAAACTAAGCATTCAAATTTTTTTTGTTTGAAATAAATTTTAAGCTGAGTCAAATCATATTTAACCGATTTTACTAAATTCTATAGCCAAGACTAAATGGAAAAGGACCAGACTAATTTATCTACCACATGTAAGAGACCCTCACTTAGAATAAAGATATTAAATGAGATATAGCAAATTATAAGTTAATAAATATTTAATTTATTATAATTAATAAGTTAAATTTACTTCTACTTTGCAATAAAAAAGACATAATAGTATCTAGAACAATTTAATTTAATTTAGTAATATATATATATATATATATATATATATATATATATATATATATATATATATATATATATATATATATATATATATATAATTTTTTACAATTTTAAAAAATTTTGCAAAAAGAAACATAAAATTATATAAAAAGTGATTTGTAATGAAAAATAATAATAAAGATAAATATTTTTCTTACTCATTGAGTAGAATTTTCTATAGTACGCAAAATCTTGTAAACGAGAGAGTTAGAGGATAATTTTTATTATGATATTTCTTTTGTGCTAAAATTTATGATAACAAAAGACTATATCTTCTTAGAGTCTCTTTTGTGAAGCTATATTTTTTTATAACGATGATTGCAAAATTACTGTCAAGAAAATAATATTTTAAAAATTATTATGAATATTATAAATATTTATTTAAAAATCTAAAATAATAACTTTCTTATATTCATTATATTTTAATAATTTTATTCTCAAAAGTATTTTTTATCTCTAAAATAGTTTTTCATCATAAAATATTTTGAAAAACTCGCTCAAATCTCACACTGTGCTCATCGTGCTGCATTATGCGATTTTATATGGAACCAAACTAAAGCCTATGAGAGAGAGTAGTTAGTTCACTTCATAGTATGAGGGTTTTGATAACTTTTGATGTTCTGTATTTGTTCAGTTATTTTAAGGATGTTTAGTTAGGCTTAAAAACAAATTAATGATTAGTTAAACATCTTTACTGTGGGTGGGCATGTGTTCGGCAATAATTGCTATATTAAAGTTTTTTTTAATTTATATTTTGTAGTAAAAATCATAGCTAATTACAAAATATTTTATTGATATCTTACAAGATTTTTTTATTATTGCTCTTATAAAATAAATAAACATGTTATTAAATATTATTGAGCTTGAAATAATATAAATTGTAGGGATTCTATGCTGCGATAATATTTTTAATTTTATTTTAGAGAATTTAGGGACGGTCTTTGCTTATCATGCGAGAATTGGAGAGTGCAGTATATATAAAAGAGACTTTCTAAGGATGAGAGATTACTAAGTGAGGATGAAATTGTACCAATGATATTATTGTTATCAAGATTGAGGTAACTCAGCTATGATATGGAGTTGATAGAAGGAGGGATTTTACTTGTGAGGTGGTTGCAGCAAAGGTCAAGAATTTGAATTAAAGAGTTATTTGTCAACAAAATGGTTGAAATTTCTCCATTTAACAAATTTAAGCTCAAGTTAAGATATTGTTGTCGTTGCAAATGAGCCAGATTATGAGTGATCTCACCATTGAGCTAATTGAGGCTAAGATCAAGCTAAGATCAGGCCTTCTATGGAATATGAGTTTGGCTATAGAAGAAGGAAGAGGACCAACCAAGCCATTGGAGCTAAGATCTAAGGTTGTGACTATTTTGATGCTTGTGGCTATATGTGACTCCTTCCCATGAACAAAAGTTGATAATGGTAGAAGCACAATTGCTTTGCTTTAACAATTGATTTTTTGTGGCAACAATTGATTTATAATCCATCATATTATGGACACCTGAGAACGATTGGATGGATGATAAACATAAAATAAAGAAGTGAATAATTGAGAGCTTGATGGTACTAATTAAAAATGTCTCCATTGAATTATTAATCAACCAAGTACGGAAGGAAAAGGGAGTTGTTTAGAACACCCATGAATTCCTTTATGAATTAATAACAAAAATCAAACTATTGGATTTATTTTAAAATGCTTATAATAAATAAACAATTAATCAAAATATATTTCGCATGTGTGTCTAAGTATATCAACTTATTTTAAGACTAAAAAATCCTAATTTTTCTTACTCAAAATATCTTTTTCAATGTATTTGGACAATTGCCGTGAATTAAAGCATATGATGACTTCATTTTGGCTATGAATATGCTTTGACTGTTGAATCAACCATGTTTTTAATGCATCAATGGAGTTCCAATCAACAAATGACTTGATTTTAAATTGATTATGAACAGTAAATTTGCATATCATTACAGTGGTCATATCACAAAGACTTGCAAGTCTATAATAAAGTGGTGGCATCGACATTAATTTGCTTATTTATAATAAAAATTATATCATAAATCTTACAATCATTGAATGTTTAAAGATTTTTTTAATTTAAATCTAAAATCATTGAAAATTTATTTTCAAGAAATTTATGTTATAAAAATAACTTAATAAGATATGCCTCATAAACTCTTCATTCAAAAAGTATTGGAATCAATGACATGAATCTAATTAATAAAAAATATTAATGAAATAACTTCATGTTGTCAATTACTTATGCTACATATATAAACAAATAGATAATCAAAATTTATTATTTCACAATTATTTAAATATATCAAGGTTAATACTAAATATATATTCTAACCCAATCTTTTTTTTAATTATTTTTTTTGAATTTATTTAGACGACTGACTCAAATAATGCATTTGTGGAATTTAACTTCACAATGACTATGCAACGACTCTTTAGTCAATCATAACTTACTTTAATGCATTTGTGGGATTCCAATCGGCAAAAGACTTGACTGATTTTCACTTTAGCCAATTGCATATTATAGAGACTTAAGTGCACGTCCCTAATTAATGAAGTGATGGTATTTATTCTAATTTTTATTATAACATCAAAAGAAATTATATCATAAATCTTGGCATTATTTTTGACCTAAAGGCTTTATTTAGTTGGCACATTAAAATAATACCAATATCATATTACTTGGCATTATTATAATGTGATAATAGTTTTTTTTTATCATCTTTGGTGAGGGAGATTGCTATGAAATTTGCAAAGACACTTTCGTATATGGCAGCTTTCGTTCAAGATTATTAAATATTAGATTCTAATGCTTCAATAAGTTTAAATTTTATAGAAAATGAGAAATATTTATGAAAAAAGTTCACTTTTAAAATTGGGGCATTTATATGCATAGTATGCAATTCTTATATATTTATATATTTAACATCTAAATTTTAATATCTACATAAATAGCATCCAAATTTTTACTATTGCATAAAAAATAGTACAATAGTTCACATTTTAAAGTGAAATGAATCTTTTTAAATATATGAGAAATGCTATATTTATAAATATCAAATGTTAGGTGGTAGATATGTAAATGTATAAAAATTGTGTGATATATATATATATATATATATATATAATTTTTCATGTTGCTTAGAGAAATAGGAATGAGGCCAAAAAAAAAAAAGTTACAACTCCAAATGATTCTTTAAAGACTTTTCCAAATTGATGACTTTAGCTTGACTTTGAATATGCAAAAACTCTTCAGTCAATAAACTTAACGTAACTATGGACTTCCAATCAACAATTAACTTGACTTCAAACTGATTATGAACACGAAAGAAGCTTCCTTCCTCTGTGCAAGTGCCCAATGAAGTGAGTTAATCTACATTAATTATAATATTTTTTTATAATATTATTTAATATATTAATTTAAATGCACATATATACATGATAATTTAAAAATATTTATAATCTAATAGATTTACACGTATTAACTTGAGAATCAACTAAATATTGCTTGTCTATACTAGTTCTACATGTCTAATTATCAAACAAAAGTTTCAATAGAACCAGAGTTTCATGAAGGTGGGGGACCTAAGACAATTAAAATCTTTTGCTTGCCTCCCCCTTAGGAGAACTCCCTGTTTCATGTAGATTTAAGGTAGGAAGTCCTAATCATAGTGTAACAACTTCTCATCATCAGCCTTTCTTCAATGAAGTTGAGCATGAAAGACTACTTTGAAATCAAACATTTGTTTATCCACTGCCAACTGCTATAATCAGCATCTCTTTGATCTTTTGTGTCATTTTAGGATCTTTGATGCTATTGATTCTATGTGGAAATGTCATCTTAACATGATTATATAGATTTAAGTTATCCTTGAAGATATCATCAGTGGGCCTTCTTCCTCTAATTATTTCTAGTATTATTATTCCAAAACTATAAACTTAAGGATAAGATCGATGAATTTCTGCTCAAGTCCAATAAATTTTTGCTTTGACCACTTCACTTTTCCATTTTATAGAGCCAAGTATAGCACAATAATTATGAAGCACAATGAGCATGCCAAAATTGAGACCAAAACATTAATTAAATGATCATCTTTTCTTATAGATGATGATCTGGAAATAATTTAGCAAATTAAGTTTTGGAATTCCATCACATATTTTTTCATTTCCAATGAGAAAAATTGCTATGGAATTTGCAAGGATACCTTCAATAGTGATTAAATTCACTCAAATCCCCCCTCCCCTACCCCAAAAAAAAGATTTTGATATTGTATGTTTTTCAATACATCATTATAATATATGAATTAAAGGCTCCAAGCACATCAAGGCTAAAACTTTAATAATCACAATTACATAATCATATCTATCATATCCTTCTAGATATGAAGGAGAAATCATCTATAGCTTTGGCAAATTTGAATAGAAATTCTTGGAATAGAGTACTACTTAAAGAGGAGTTTGCTAAAATGTCAGCTTTCCTTCAAGATTATTAAATATTAGATTCTAATGTTTCAATAAGTTAAAATTTTATACCAAATGAGAAATATTTATGAAAGAAGTCCACATTTTAAAAATTGGGGCATTTACATGCACAATACACAAATTTTATATATTTACATATTTAACAACTAAATTTTAATATCTACATAAATAATACCCAAATTTTTGCTATTGCATAAAAAAAAAAACACAATAGTTCATTTTTTAAAGTGAAATGAAACTTTTTAAGTATATGAGATATGTTATATTTATAAATATGAAATGTTAGGTGGTAGATATGTAAATGTATAAAAATTGTGTAATATATATATATATATATATATATATATATATATATATATATATATAATATCTAATCTTTAATATATAAAATATCATCATATTTTCTTTTTAAAGTGAAATGCACCTTTAAACATAAGAAAGTGTTAAAGAAGTAAATATCTAACTTTAGGTGTTTGATATATATAAATATATATAAAAAATTTGTGTATCTTTCCATATATATATATACATCTTTAAAATTTTAGATGTTGCTTAAATAGTATAAACACAAAAAGTCAAAACTTGAGTGATTCTTTAAAGACTCTTCCATATTGATGACTTTAGCTTGACTTTGAATATGCAAAGACTCTTTAGTCAATAGACTTATTGTGGACTTCAATCAACAATTAATTTGACTTCAAATGGATTATGACAGAAAGAAGCTTCCTTCTTAGAAGAGCCAATGAAGTGATGTAATCTACATTAGATATTATTTATAATATTATTTAATATATATAATTAAATGCACATATATACATGATAATCTGGAAAATTAATTTAAAAATATTTATAATCTAATCGAATTACACATGTTAACTCGAGAATCAATTGAATTAGGAAGTCCTAATCTTATGTAATTTTGTACCAACTAATCTCATCATCGACCTTTTCTTCTAGCATGAAGTTGAGCATGAAAGAACTACTTGCCAATGAAATCAACATTTGTTGATCCCACACTTCTATAATCACCTCTCTTTGATCTTCTGTGAGCATTTTAGGATCTTTGATGCTATTGACTCTATGTGGAAATGTTATCTTAACATGATTATATAGATTTAAGTTATGCTTGAAGATATCATCATGGGTCTTGTTCCTATAATTATTTCTAGTATTATTATTCCTAAACTATAAACATCTATAGAGGTAGATGGAAGAGCTCTTCCACCATATTCTGCAAAATAAAATAAATAAATAAATAAATATATATATATATATATATATATATATATATTAAAAATTAATTACAAATATAAGTGGAATCATTATATAACTGAGAACATAGCCAATTGTTCTTTTTAATCTCACTTTTCAAAATGATCTTGGAGTGACATACTCAAGCCTCAAAAATCTTGAAGTCCAAAATCTCTATGTATGCAATCATATTTGTTATCAAAATGTTTCTTGGCTTTATGTCACAGTGAATGATTGATGGCTCATAATATGATAAAGATGCTCCAAAGCATAAGCAATATCGATGATAATGTTCAATCTCTTTTCAAGAGAAAGCGCATCATCTCCATCTACCTCATGTTCTTTGTGGATCCACATGTCCAAGTTTCCCTTTGGCATAAACTCACAAATCAAAGCCATAAAATCTTTGCCATTGAGATCAATGCTACATCATGAGGATAAGAGTTTAACAAGATTTGATGATGTATGCTTCTTAATCACATTTAGATGTGAAACTTTTGAAAGATCAATTCACCTCAAGGTTGGAAACTTTTAGCTTTATAGCTTGGTAATCTCTTAAATTTATAATATATGATATTTTCCACATCCTAGATAGGAAGTGGAGAAACCATTGTAGCTTTGACTAATTCATAGGAAATTCTAAATGGAGTGCTTAAGGATAAGTCGATGAATTTCACCTTAGACCACTTTACTTTGCATTTTATGCCAATTATTTTACAATTAAGATAGCACTGATAAAAGAAAATTGATACCAAAACTTTAATTAAATGATCATCTTTTCTTATGATGATGAAACACATTTTGGGTTATGTTTTGGAATTCCACATATTTTTCATGTCCAACGAGCAAAATTGATGTGGAATTTGCAAAGATACCTTTATATGGTATACCTTAAATTATTAAATGGTAGATTCAAATGCTTAAGAGGTAAGATTTTGTAGAGATTGCATATTAGATAAATTATGTGAAAGTCTAGTATTTGAAGATTTTTCATGTTGCTTAGAAGCGGAATGGTTCCATTAAAGAAATTATATTCCATATATAATTCAATTAACGGACAACTTGGAGATTGGAAGTTTTTTTAATTTATTATTTGAAAAATTGAGTCCATGATTATTATTAAGTGGACAACTTTGGTATTTTGGGCTCCAAAACACACCTCTTGACAATGTGAAGAGTATAGATTTAATTGTCCATGTAATTTTAAGAATGCATGAGATAGTAGATACCTATTTCATCCTCATTTGGTGAGGACTTTAGATCTGGTTTCATGTTTATTTTTAGCACCTATAGTTAATTACCCTCCCAATAAGTGAGAACTTTGATTAAGATTTGATCGTTAGATCACTAAATACATTATAGTAGCATGTGGGTTTTAGAATTTATAATTATGAAATTTACCATCTGCTTAAAGCGATGGTTGGGGGATGATGACTCTAGATCTCATGGTTTCATCTGCTATCATGCTCCCTAATCTACTTAGTTAGAGGAAGTAGTTGACCGAAGGATCTTTATCAACAACTGGTTACGTTATCCAAGAAATCAATGGCGGTGATGTTTATCTAAAAGACTTAAGTCTACCCGAGGACTTTTGCCCTATCGGTGTATGATTCACAACTAAAAGGGTAGAGGTATTGGGGAACATCAGATATAATTATCATATAATATTTAGACGATCAAAGGACTCATTAAATAGGATCATATTGGAGTCTTAGAAAAATAGAGAGAACATAGGCCACATCGGATGAGATTGACTAAGATGAACATAGTAGAACACTTGATTTGAAGAGGAGTTTTCTTAATTTATCACTTTGACAACAATTACGAAAAATGGATAGATTGAGTTTGCTTTAAGCTTTTAATGATTGAATTTCATTTTAAGCTTTTTATATTGATACTCAATTTGAGTTAATTAAATTTGAAATTAGAATCACATTTTGATGGAAGTATCTGGTTGAAATCACCATTCAACAGATTAAAGTAATTGATTAAATCAATATATTTGAAAACTTTAGATCTTGTTAACTCTATTTAAGTCCTAATGAAGATATACTATCACATGATAGAATTAGCTCCTCATATATTTTACTAAGTTGAAAATAATAGATTTTTAGGTTTGTTAACTGGAGGTCCTAAGATAAGCGGAAGCAACGCAACATCCTCGGATTTAAGCATTCAAGTGTTAGGGCCCATAGTATTTAATAATTGATAATTTTATTTCATGAGATTGATTTGTATTTTCACATAATTCTAATTTAGCTTTATTCTTTTTACATTAAAATTTCTTTGAATTTATGTACGTCTGAGTTTTAGCATAAATAATTTCATATAATATAATTGATTTAAAATTAATTAGGATGAAATATATTTTTGTTTGAAGGAAGCCTATGATTTTTGTATAATTTTAGTTAATATCTTATATAAGAGTTACATTCGAAGGTGTTGTAAATTGATCTAATATCTTATTAGATCTTTGGATAATATTGAATTACTTTTATTTATCCAAAGTTGATTAATATTTGAATATTTAATAGGCTCTTGCTTATGATAATTCTCAAATTCATCACCAACTATACTTTTCTCCTTGATCTCAATATTTAATAAGATGAATATACTTCAAACAATTTCCAAGGGTTCATTGCTTATGCTTATTAACAATCATTCGATCTCATGGAAAATTTCTGATGAATTCTTTAATTTTTTCAATTTATTTGACTATATTTGAAGAGTGTATCTTAATTCCGAGGCTCTCTTACACTTTAATGTTCAATCAAGATTCTTACTTCATTTGATATACATAATTTTCAATTGTTCAATTACTTTTATGATCACTTGCATGTGAATTTAATACTTTGGGTATTCAATAGAAGGCTCAATTCACATAAATAAACATCAACTACAATATCTAACTCCACATCAAACTTCATATTTAGTGGAAAAATGGACTTCAAATTTATTATATGTCTTATAAGTTTCATATCACTCTCCAAATTTCAACTAAAGCATGTTTACTTTTGTAGTTTGAAGAAAAGAAAACCCATTTTACTTCTTCAATTTTAACCATTGAGGATTACGATTAAAGTTTGTGAGTTTAGTATCATTCATCAAATCCCGTTGTTACACATGATTATTAAATTTAGATAAGGATGGGTTCCACATTGTTTCCTTCAATTCCTAAATAAGTAAAAGATGGGGAGAAGGGTTAATTTTTTTAGTTGGCTTTCAATTCCACATAGATAAATCTTGTAAGTGCTTTTTGCCTCGTTTCCCTTTGATTTAATATTTTACCTTTGTATTCATTATATGTTCTTTCCCCTCCCCTCTTTTTTCTTATATGATTCTTTTGATTTGAATTTAAGGTTTCTTTGTTTAGTGCTCTTAAAATTTCTTTAATCATTTTTTTGAGTCAAAGATTTGATAAAATTTTGGTAGCATTTCAAAAGGAGCGACATCTAATAATTTTTTTGGCTTCGGTATGCCTATTAAGAATAGTGTCTTATGACACCAACTATCTTTACTACCTTGTATGACATTTGGGTCTTCACAAAAGAAACCATCATATATTTCCACATTCACACATTTAAGCTTATTTTGTTGCACATTCACTAAAGGCGAGATGGAGAGATCGAACCAAGAGAAGAACTTCCCTGATGACGGTGTTTCTCTCTAACTATGATAAAGGCAAATGGAAGTGTAATTCAGTGACTATGTGCTTCATTAGAAGAAGAAGAAAGGAGGTATCTGAGACTTGATGGAGTTTCTCTACCTCACTTTGAAGGAAAGAGGTCTGATGGATTCAAAAGGGGAATAAGAAGGAGTTCGACCAAGTGAAATTGAGGAAAATGGAGAAGAAATTTTGATGGGAAGAAATAGTTAAATTTTGGATGAAGAAAAAATGAAGAAAGGAAAATAAAAATATTTTCAATTTTGGAATAAAATGAATTCAATTTTAAAAATGAAGAAAGGAAAGAAAGGAAGAAGGAAACCCTGAAAATAAAATAGAATCTTACAATAGTTGGATAAAGGAAAAAGAAAAAACTCATAAGAAATATGAGGATAGATAAGATAAAATCAAATGGAAATAAATAAGGCCATGAGTTATTTGTCTGAAAAAGGCAAAACTTTATAAATTTGAAAGTTGAGAGATCAAATATTCAATAAATCTATATGAGAAGAAAATTTAAAGAGTAAAAGAAGGCTGGTCATGTTTTAGGAATTAGGGCGTGATTTAGTATTTAAAGGATTTAGGCTAGTTGATTAAGTTAGGGCTTTTATTTATTAACTTTTAAATGTATAAACATTCTTAATGTAAATTTCACGCAAATAACAAATAACATAGTTAATATATATATATATATATATATATATATATATATATATATATATATATATATATATATATATATATATATATATATATATATATATATATATATATATATATTGATCTTAGATTATTTTGATGTTTGATGAGTCCATTTCTTGATCACGCCATTTGATTGAAATCATCAAATTGATCAGCTCAAAATCATTAACACTTTAACTTGATTTTAGCACAGACTTGTTCAAATTGACTGCAAATAGTCTTACTTAATAGATTTTAATAATTTAAAACTAACAGAGCAATCAATTTCATGAAGAGAGGTCATTTAGTTTAAGTTGGTGCCTCATAATCTCGATATACGTGTAGGCGCATTGACGACTTGATTGCTTTTATTGTAATATTTATATTGATCAATTTTTTATACGAGCATGACAATGTCCATTCATATCGAGGTCATTTGACATAGTCTATCCTTCGATATATGCATTCACATGATACTCATTGCTTTTGATTCATCATTAGATTATGTAATATTTATATTATGAACAATGATGTTTTGAATGCAATCTGTTCATCGATGGAAGATCATTTGAGCTGATTTCAGTGATGTTTGGTGCATCTCAGCTTCAATTTGTGCTCTAAAATATCCGAAGTCGATCAAATTCACCTTATAAGCTCGATTTAGCTTATATAAATATTACATAATCTCGATAAATTGATTCATCTTATTATGTAATATTATATTATCCATTTTGATGCAATCATTCATCGATGTAAGATTATTTGAGCTAATTTTGGTGATGTTTGGTGCATCTCAGGTTCAATTTGTGCTCTAAAGCATCCGAAGTCGATCGAATTCATCTCAACTTGGTTCATTTCAGCTTTGATTATAATAGCTTACAGAGATTTGATAAGATTTATCATTAGTATGATGCCTTATTTTAGACATGCTAAGTGACAGAATTGATCGATTTGTTAGAATCTATTTTTTAGATAGATAAGAGTTCTTACATATACTCACTTAAGCTTTGAAGATCTCTTTCTTTATGTCATTGGGTTTGAGTTTCCTCCAACCCTTCATGCTTGGTGATTGATGGGAATTTATTTTGAGATTTGAATTCCTTATAAGCTTTCACACTTGATGAATGATTGACTTTGATCTTTATGCTTGATCGATCATTTGAGAATATTGAAATATCACCCGCATGCAATATAGATTGATTTGAGCTCAATGAGACTTTTCTCATTATCTTGTCTAATCAGAAAAGATCTCTTGGATCCTTGTTGTTTGTAATTACCAAGCGAGATCTGGCTTGAGATTAAATAGCTATCATCATTGGACTGAGGAGCAGAGGCCTTTTCACTGTAGCCTTTTTTACGACTCATTGAGTGATGAGAGCATCAACAATTCGGCCACATTTGGGCTTGTTGAGTTCGACCTTTAGAATCTACTTGAGCCTTTGACTTAAGCTTTGATGGATTGGTGATTTTGTCAGACTGACGAGCAGGGACTATTTCACTGTGACCTTTCTTACGGCTTGTTAAGTGAGGAGAGCATCAATAACTCAGCCATTATAGCTTGTTGAGTTTGACCTTTAGAACCTATCAGTGTCCTAGACTTTAGGATGTAAATGTTGATGTTTTCTAACTCGTCTTAGCATCCAAGATTGGGAGTTCTTCTGACTTGATCTCTAACATTTGATGAATCTTGGAGAGAAATTTTTGACATTTAGTGTTGTCTTTTTATGCGTAGAAATGGATTATTTTTAATCCTTGTAAGAGCCTACAACTTTAGCAATAATAGTTATAGCTAAATCTAGAGATTTTTTCTTAAAGCTCGATGCCAACCTAAATAAGAATATATTTGAGGATCTCATCTTATAGTACAACGTCAACTCAAATAAACTTAACATAAAATAAAAATACCCCCTGTCTTGCAGGGGCAATTCTAAAGCACATTTACAAGAACTTTTAAGATGGAATTAAGCAAATACATCAATATTTGAATTGATATTCTCTTAAGAGAGCTTTAAAATGTAACGTTGATTTTATTTATGTATATAAATATAAAAATGCCTCCTATGTAATGGGAGAATTTTTACAAAAAAGTTTTTTTTTAATCTTGGGTGAGTATATTTATTTAGGGATCTCGACATGAAACACGATGTCGACCTAAATAGATATGTTAAAAGAAAATGCCCCTATCTTGCAGGGGGATTTTTATTTTATCTCAAGAATGTATTTATCATGTATAATACTTTTTCAAGTAACGATCATTAATTGGTAGCATTGGTCTTTCACCCTTTAAGTTAATGAGTTGGTATGCCCCTCCTTGGGACACTTTTTCAATGACCAAAAGGCCCTCTTAATTAGGCTTAAATTTTCCACCAAAATTTTAATTATGAATAATTGGTCTTCTGAGCACCAATATCAATTCCCCTTCTTAGAATGTTCGAGGCTCCACCGTATGATCAAAAGCTTTAGACATCTTTATTTGATAAATTTCCAGATTTTGATGAGCTTATATTCTAATTTCATCCATATTTTGATGAGCTTGCATCTAAACATCATAGCCATATTTATTCAAAGGATCTATGATATAAAGTGTTGTTGATGAAAGCATTGTGCAACATTCTCTTCTTAATTTGAGTTGTTAGTGATTTATTATTTAGTAATTTGCCTTATTTAAAGTAGTCAATGGAAAATTGCCTCTAATCATGTGGCTCTTCTATAATAAAGGCTTCACATTACTTTTTCTGAGACAATATCATTCTTAGTTCTTTTGGGTATAATTCTATGTTGATTTTGAGGAGCATGAAAAAGCACAGTCACGTCCTCTTGATCAAATTTGATCCTCTACATATGGGATTGATACTTTTGGCTCTAGAACTCATTGAGTAAATATCCCGATCATGACATAATTACTATTCATACTTGTCATTTCAATAGCTAATTTTGCTAAGCAATCAGCTTTGCTATTCTCAGATCAAGAGACTTGAGTTGATGCAATTTTTGTTATTTACTTTATAAGCTCAAGAACTCATTTGAGATAGAAAGCTAATTTTATAGATGCCAAGTACTTGGTTTATAATAAGCTGAGAATCTCCAAAAATATACAAATTTTGAATGCCTATAAAATAGCTTCTTCAAGACCTACCACTAATGCTTCATACTCAGCTTCATTATTAGTTTTTGGCTCAGTTAACCCATGTAATCATCTCACTATCCCTCCTTCTAGTGTTATGAATACGATGTGAATTCATACTCTTATCCTTGAGAGATTTGGAGGTTAGACTTGTTTGATTGATGAGGCTCCATCAAAGTACATTTCTCAAGTTTGTGATTTTTCTCTTTTATCAAAGAGCATAATTTGCTCATTGGGCAAATCATCATTAAGAGAAGAGTTTGTAGGGATAGGTTGTACAATAAGAAAATCTGCTAAGACATGTCCCTTCACTACTTTTTATGGAACATATGTGATATCAAATTGTAAAATAATCGTCCATCTTCTTGTGACCATCAATGCTAGTCTTGTAATCAAGTGCTTCAGCAGATCGATCCTTGAGATGAGGGTAATCTTGTTAGATTACATATAATGATGTGGCTTTTGGACTGCAAAGATCAATGTTAAATAGTACTTCTCTATCAGAGAGTATCTCATTTCTGCTCCTATTAATATTCGACTGATATAAGAAAGAGTATTCTCTTTGCTCTCTTCATTGTGTTGTGCCAATAATGCTCCAAGGGACTCTTCTAATATAGTTATGTATAGAATGAGGCTTCCTAAGAGTAGGTGTTGTAAGGATTGATGGATTTAACATGTATCTTTTAATCCTATTGATGGCTTCTTGGCACTCCTTATCCCATTTGAATGGAGCATCCTTCTTCATCAACTTTGTAAATGGTTGACAACGTCCTGATAGATTTGATATAAATTGACAGATGAATGCAAGCTGTCCATATAAAGAATGGAGCAGACATAAACTCTTCAGTGGAGGCATCTTCATAATTGCCTTGATTTTAGCAAGATTAATTTCAATTCCTCTTTGACTTGTAGAAATTTCAGATGATACTCCAAATGCACATTTTGGAGGATTCATATTGAGATCATATTTTCTCATTCTTTCCAATACAATCCACAAATCTTCAAAGTGATTTTCACTATTTAAGCTCTTCACCACCAAATAATCAATATAACATGCCATATTCTGGTGAATCAACTCATCAAAAATATGCATCATGGCTCTTTAGTATGTAGCTCCTATATTTTTCAAACCAAAATGCATGTCTGTGTAGTAGTATATACTAATTGGCTTTCTAAATGATGTATGTTTCTCATCTTCAAGAGCCATCTTGATTTGATTGTATCCTGATAATTTATCCATGAATGAGAACATATCGTAGTTGTAAGTATTGTCCACTAATAGTTCATATTAGTGAAAGTCATCTTTTGGGCAATCTTATTTAGTCTCGAAATTATACTGATTTGATCATTCTTCTTCTGCTGACAATGTTCACTATCCAATCTTTATACTTCTCCTCCCGATTGAAGCATGCTTCAATCAGCTTCTTAGTTTCTATAATTATCTATTCCTTAATCTCTAATCTCATTCACCTAGGAGCTTGCTTAACAGGTAACCCATCTAGTTTAATGGAAATTTTATGAACTGCTACATCAGGGGATGAGCATGGCATTTCAAAATATGTCGAGGCAAAATAATCCCTGAATTCACAAAGTAGCATTTTTAGCTCTTCAATTTTCATTGTAAATAGATGAAGATTGGATGATGATCATCGACTCTGTTGATTTTTGAGTTCATCCATGGTAGTTCTTGTCCACCCTCTTTGAGTTTGCATGAACATATCTACTTCTTCATCATTTATAAGAATTTCATGGAGATCATCATCTTCATCACTAGTTTTGATCTCACATTATATTATAACAAACTTTATTTTTGATGAGATTTATAGATTAACAAGAACTTTAGTGATAAATTTATCACTTCTTCATGATTCTTAGGACTCTTTGGCTCCACATCTGTTGATTTGAGTTCTATGTTTAGTAGCTCTAATATGAATTCTCACTTATGCATCATTCTTCAAAATTTCTATGGATAGTATATTGTATTTTGTTAGCATTATCTCATCAAAATTTTCATGTTGAGTATGATCAAATTTTGAGACTCTTGATTTATAAAATAAGTTCAGTTCACACTCTCACTCAATGGGCTCATAGAATGTTATGTTCTTCAATATTATGAACCTTCAGTGGAGTGAAGTACTGCTGAGGGATGGGTATAACTTTGAGGGAGTCATCTAACAACAAAATCAAATTTTTCCATTTCATTTCTCCCCTCATTTCCACAAAATCAAATTTCTCCATTTTTCTTCCCTCACTTTCCACCAAAACCAAAAGTCCACTTTCAAATCCCCTCATTTCCACCAAAATTGAAATTCCCTTTCTTTTTTTTACCAAATTAAAGAACATCTTAGTTCTTCTAAGCATCTCTCTCTTCCCTCCTTTCTTCCAAAATCAAAAATACCACCATTTTCCCAATCCAAATTTCCAATTTCATTTTTCCGCAACCAGAAAGGAACACCATCATTAGGCGAGTTTTTCTCACGATTTCTGGAATCACTCTTTCCATTTCCTTTCTAATTCCCTTTGCTACAGTTGAAAAAGAACACCGTCATTAGGCAGGTTCTTCTCTAGGCTTTTGGCATTTCCATCCCCTTCAACCCTTTCCCTTCGCCACAACTAGAGAGCATCAAAGTAATTATGCAGGTTCTTCTCTTAGTTTTTGGCATCCAACTCCGTCTCTTTGTTGAACATTGTGCGTCAAAATGAGTTAAAATAAGTGTGATCTTGGATATGTATGGTGTGTTTCTTTTCAAGTTTAGCCTCATCGTACTCATTACGTGATGATGAAAATTGACTGTGGGTCACAGACATCACTGTTATGCTCATTAGGTGCGCGAGTAAGCCAACATCCGTTAAATGTCGCTCCCCTAGCTGAAATGCTACCGAAATTTTAACAAAATTTTATACTTAGAAAAAAATGAATATATAGATTTCCCTACATTTATCTTCTTTCAATTTTAAAGGCCTTGCCATGCTCATTAGTGAAGAGGCTGATAGTTGAAACCTGGAGAGACTTACAAAACTAAATAAGCTTTAGTTGAAATCGAGGATGCAAACTTATAAAGAACCAATTGAACAATTGCAAATTAGAGGATATAAAAGAAGTAAGAATCTTGATCAAATATCAATTGACCAATTATGATAAAATCCAAGTGAAGAAAATAAACATCATTTGATAGCTTTTTCATAAAGAGTGCAATTGGAACTCGTGATCATTCATGAATGTAGCCTTTAAAAGGATCATTTGAATCTTATAGAATTATTTAAATCACATAAAATTATGATATATCTAAGTGCTTGGATCAATTAAGAGTATTCAAATGAAATTTATAAAATTTATAATGTAATAACTAGTTTGACAATGTGTATATATAAATTCCAATAATCATTCAAGTTACATCATGATACATTGATGAATCAATAAAATTCATATAATAATTTGAATAGAGTTGTGATAAACTCAATGCTCAATTCATAGCTACATGAATGATATTTGATATTAAAAAATTCAAAATAATGATGTACAATCTAAATCAAAATTTTTTATATAATCAATTAGAAATTTGTTTTAAAAATTATAATTAAATAAGATGGGTCCATTATCTTTGATGTTTAGATTCATTAATCTTTCTTATTCTTTATTTAGTCTTCTTGTTAAAAAATTTAAAATCTTTATAAAAATATTTAAATATAAAATTATTATTGATAGATCTTCCTATTTTTGCTCATGATGAAGATCTAAAATCTTAAACATATTAAAATTAATCAATTTTTAAATCTAATTAACTCAAATTAAATATCTCAAAAAACTATTTAAATAAACTCTATCATTTTAAAGCAAAAAGCAAATGTATCATCTTGAATTTTATTTATTTTGGTGATAAATTAAGAAAATCACTCACAAGGCCAATTTAAATCAATGTTTCTTTCTTCATTCAATCAATCTCTTCAGTGGTTCCTTTGGTTAGTGTTCAACTCACATATGTAGTTATAATCTTTGATGGATTCTAAGCTCCATTATAATGATCACATCTTCTATTTTAAAAAGACTCTATCTTTTGAGTTGTAATCATATATACTTGATACAAACTTCCCTTTTCAACTAAGTAGACTTCTTTTGTCTCCTTAGACAAACATCATCTATCTTTAAAATTTTATTACATAACCCATGTTCTTTGATAAGGATCCCCATCAAGTTGAGTCATTACCTCCTGACTAAGACTGGGATCATACAATAGAACCATAGGATCTAGGTCAGTCATCATTCCTCCAACCACCCTTTAAGTTGAAATGATGAATTTCCTAATCTTAAATTCATAAACTCTTTATTCTTATATTAACACATGTGTTCCGACCCAAATCAAAAGTTCTCTCTACTCACTAAGATGTAATTAACTCTTTGTATAGGAAACTTAGGGATCTAAGTCCTTCAAATGAGTATAAATCTTGATATTATACTTGTCACCATTAATGCAACTTTTAATCATAATCTTCAATTTAATTTGAGAGGTGTAAAAAATTTTTTGCTCATAATTTTATAATTTTATTTTATTTTTGTTGGTTTTGATCTCTTGGTGGATCTTCAAAGAGATCAAATTCAATAATCAAATCATCAACAATTAATGTGGATCCCATCACTTCATTAAAGCACGGATGAAATTAGTTGCCAACAATTTGTTGAAACTATAAAGTTGAAGTCTTCACTATCCATAGTGTTCAAAGTCAAGTCATGTTTGATTGGACTTCCACAAATTCATCAAATATTTGATTGACTAAATAATGTTGCATGTCATTGTGAAGATAAACTCCAAAATGCATTAATATAAGGTAATTGTCCAATCAATTTTGATGAGAATATGATGAATTGTTATTTTTGTTTTATATAAATTAATGAAGGCATGGGTAGCAAAATAATTTTCTTTCCCTTCCTTATTAGATCCTTAATTTTCTTGCATATCTTTGTTATTTAATGGAGGAAATTTTTAAGTGTCATACTCTTAATTATTCGAACTTCTTTGTCAGATATCTCCAAGCAATTGTTCTGGTGAAAGATAGATTATGAATCACTTGTTTTCTTTAAGAATAAATTTTAAAGCAAAGCAATGGTCATCCTGCCATTTTCATGATCATGGAATGATACCAACCACTTTTGTTCATGGGAAGGAGTCTCATGAGAGCACCATCAGTCATAGCCTTGGATCTCAACTTGGAGTTGGTTGGTTTTCTCCCACTTTGTGTTGCCAATCACACCTTCCTCAAAATACTTGATCTCAGGTACAATAATCTCCATGGTGAGATCCCTCCAAGTCTCTCTACTTACACATTTACAATATCTTGACCAAAGCTTTAACTCATTAGAGGAGACATTCTTGCTAATCTCTGATGAATCATAGATCTATTATTCAAGTTCTAGACCTTAGCTAGTTTTTCTGTAAGATCCCTCATGTTATAACCTCAAGTATCCTTCTTTGGTTTTTATAACAATAGTATCATTAGCACCATCCCACCTTCACTTGACAATTTATCCTTCTTGGAATCTTTCTACCCCTTTTATAACCATCTAGATGGAGTCATTCCACTAGAGATTGATGGCCTTAGTAAGTTAGAAAACTTTAATGTAGCTGAGAATAATCTCTCAGGTAACATTCCATATTTATTCTACAACCTATCATCATTGTGCAGAGTTTTAGTAGCAATAAATCACCTCTTTGGTAACATTTCCACTAACATTGCCCAAGCTTTTCCAAACCTTGAAATCTTTTACTTTTGTGGAAATAATTTCACTCATTACTTGATCAGGCTCTTCAAATGCTATCGACTTTATATTTGATGTTGGTCAAAACAAATTGATAAGAGTGGTGCCACTACATCTTGGAAAAATGAATAACCTTATGCGCCTTAATATGGCAGATAATCAATTTCAAGTATCTAATGCAGAAGGCTGGAGATTTTTTGATTCACTAACTAAATGCACCAATTTACAAATTTTAGGCTTTCATGGTAATAACCTTCATGGAATGCTTCCAAAATAATTTGAGAACCTCTCAATTAAGCTTCAAGAAATAACAATAGGATCTAATCATATTTCAAGAAGAATTCCTTTTGAAGAAAGTCTTAAAGAAGGTATTATAGAGCATTGGAAAGCTTAGAATGCAAATTTTAACCTTTAAGAGAATAATCTTGTAGGAATTATTTCCTTCCTCTTTTAATCTTACAAGTCTTAACCTATTGACTTTAAACTTTAATCATTAATAGGCCCTATAAGCATAATCAATCTTCAAATTCTCTCTTACTTGGACCTTAGCTAAATTCATCTAACTAGTGAGATTCTGAGAGAAATTTTTTTCATTAATTCACTTTCAAATAACTTGGTTGTCTTATAACACTCTCACTAGGCTACCATTAGAAGTTGGTCATATAAATCTCATATCACTTGATTTTTTTAAATAATAATTTGGTGGGAAATTCTAGAGTCACTAGGAAGTTGTGAATTATTGCTTGAATTATATATGGAATATAACTTCTTTCATGGTTCCACTCTCTATTTCTTTGAGAAATTTGAAGAGTCTTGAAATATTAGATCTTTCATATAATAATTTATTAGAGGCATTCCTCAATCTCTATAAAGCTTATCTTTCTCAAGAGCTTGAACCTATCATTTAATAATCTTGAAGGTGGTGCATATGAAGGTATTTTGTGAAATTCTTTAATATCCCTCATTGGAAATGAAAAAAAAAATATGTGGGGATTTCAAAACTTCATTTTCCAAAGTTCTCTCAAATCATCATCAATAAAGAGCATTTATCAATTGATCAAAATTTTAACACCCCTCATGCTAGTTATGTTATTTGTCTTTCTATGGTTCTATACTTGCTTTTTAAATAGAAGAAAAGTGATCTAAACAATTCATCTGACTCATCCCTAAACAATCCATTTCCAAAAATTTCTTATTCAAAATTAGCCAATGATACTAATGGTTTTGCCAGTACAAATTTAGTAGGATTTGAAAAATATCTCTCTGCTTATACAGGTAACTTGATAGATTATCATGCTACGGTGGCTATTAAAGTTTTCAACATTGAGGTTTTGGGAGCTTTTAAGAGTTTCACAAATGAATGTGAAATATTAAGAAGCATATGACATCATAATCTTATAAGAGTTCTAAGCTCATGCTCAAGCATTGATCTCAAGGATGAGATTTTAAAGCATTCATTTTGAATTCATGAAAAATTTGGGCATGGCTCCACCATGAATATAAGATTGATGGAGAAAATTTTTCTTTCTGGAAAAAAGGTTGAACATTGCCATCGATGTTATACGCTTTGGAGTATCTTCACCTACAATAACCATCAATCATTCACTATGGCATAAAAAGCAACATCCTACTTGATAATAACATGATTATGCATGTGGGAGATTTTGGACTCTCAAAATACTTTAGATTGTGAGTGCATCTCAAGAAAACTATTCAGCATAAGTGAGATTAAAGAACTTTAGCTATATTCCCAAGGTGATGTGACATTCTTCTTCTTAAGGCTATAATTAATTTTATCATTTTTTTATAATTTATCTCTTAAAGCAATATTTTCTTAAAATATATATTTTTATGTTATTTATAGAATATAGCGAGATTTTCCTCTTAGAATTTATTATTATGTAAATTACTAGAGATACATGATAAAAATATAATTGTTAGTATTTGTGATAAAGATAGAATGTTTATTGGTTGAGAGAATATTCCTTATTCTTGGATCAATATTAATTTTTGACAATGGAAAAAATTTCAGAATGTTATGAATTATGCATTTATTATATTATGATATATATATAAGAATTCAAATCTCAAATTATGAATTCTTAATAATATTTGTGATGAGTTTAGCTCTATCAATGTATGTATCAAACTTATCAATATTTAGATTAGTCTTTTGAAATTTTTTTTTTGATAATAAATTTAAAAATAAAATTAAATCAAATTAAATTTAAAAAAAAAATTGCTAAATTTATTATTTAGATGATTTTTTATTCAAATATATTAATACAACATACAATACAATATTAATGTATGATTGAGACAAAAATATAAAGAAACTTCTATATATGTATATATAAATTGTTATACAAGACATAAAAAATATATATTGGAGAATTATTATTAATATTTAATAATTAAATTTTTCATATTCTATATATAATTTGAATTGTGTATATATGTTATGTATTAAAATGTTTATACAATCTACACAAATATTAATTGAACATTAAGAATCATATTAATAATAATTTTCATATTGGTTAAGCACTTTCTTTATAATTCTCAATTTAAAGTAAGTCATATAATATTCAAATTTCATGCATTTTTTTTTTGGTAGAATTGAAATATTCTTCCTTATTAAATAGTTTTATAAAACTTGATATCAATCAATCTTTTAAAATTATAGTCATCATGAGGCTTCTTATTACTCTCTTCTTTATTGTCACGCAATAGTTGGAAATTAAATTATAATGCAGTTATCAATCACTCATTCTTTCAAGCAATGATCTATTATACAATTGCTTATAATATTTTCATGAGCTGTAAAATTAATTTTTGCTGGTTAGCATCTCATAAAAGCACTGATAATTCATGTTGGATCAAGTCCTTTATTAGTATTCTTCTCTTCCATTTTTAATTATTTCATAATTTATCTTAGAAACATTCTTTATGTGATGTTAAATTTTCTCACTTGCATATTTAATATCTCCTTTGAGCTTTAACTATTTCATGGAATTTATAGACATTATCATGACAATAATTTATTTATGTTTTGGACTTACATAACTCACAAGTAGAATCCTCATTATCAACTATTTATAGCTAAACTTATCTTAAGAAAACCACATCAAATTTAATACCACCTTCAATTGGCAATTTCTCCTTCTTGGATACTCTCTTTCTCCATGAAAATAATATGGTGAAGTTTCACTAAGATTTATTTAGTTAAAATAAGTCAATTGAGAATAATCTCTAGACATTCCATCTTCAATCTAGAACATATCATCCTTCATCAAAATTTAAATGCACTAATAACTTGTGGCAATTTTTTACAACCAAAGCATTTCAACCTAATCTTTATATTGACATGGGCTCAAAAATTTCCTGACTCACCTAATTGAAGGTGTATGTTTAAAATATCATTAATTTTAGAATGATAAAATAGTAGATAAGACACTACAGATTTTCCTCATTTGGTGAGATTTGGATCTGTTTTAGGTTTCCTAGGTGCAAACCACATTTAATTACCCCTCAATAAAATTGAGAAAACTTTGATTAAAATTTTATTAGATCATTAAATCTCATGAATTATATTTTATTGTGGAGTTTAAAAGTTAGAATTTATGAAATTCACCATTTTAGCTTAAAGTGAATGGTTTGGGAATGATGATGTGTAATCTAGAACCCATGGTTTATCATCCCCTATTGGTCCCAAGTCTACTTAGTTGGAGTAATCCCATTGGAGATCTTTCACTCATGAGTTAAATGAAATCCTTAGACATGGTGTTTTAGAAGACATTCTTAAGTCTACATGGAATAAAAATTTTTCTACCTATATCCATGATAATCAAACATCATCTAAAAATGATGATATAATGGTTCATTGATAATCTGCATCGGAGATTTTGGTCATAAGCATCATATGTAGAGTTTCAAACCACACTCGAGAACATACATCTTGCATGAGATTGATTGAGAGTGAATATGTAACAATTTGACATTGCTCCTTTTTAGAGTTTCTTAATTTGCACATCAGAAAAACTATTGGAAGGTGGATTGGGTTTTAAACATATTGAATATTGAATTTCATTTTGACATTTATAACTTAGTGATTTGCATGATTTCATGTTTGTATTGATGTTTGAATTTGATTAACTTGATTTAAGCTTTGAGCATACTTTGATGGATTATCCCCTTCGTTGAAATTTCATTCAACAAAGCATCATGGTAGTTATGATTGAATATATTTAAGAGCTTTAGATTCTATCAACTCTATTTAGCTCAATGGATCATTATATTATCATATGAAGAATTATTTTCAAATATTTCAGTTGAGATTCTTATAATGAATTCTTAGGTTTTTAGCGATCTTAAGACCAAAAATAAACAACCATGCACATCCTCAAACACTAAATTTAAGTATTCAACATGTGGGGCCCATTGGTGTATTTAAGAATGCTTGCATAATTTTAAGACATTAAATTAATTTTTTAATCCTCCTTCAAAATATATGAAAGGGTTCAATTAAAGCCTTATTAATGCCTTCATGCGATGTGTTAAATCCTTAGCATTTCTTTAAGTTTTCAAAACATGCCTTCTTTAATCCATTCATTAATTTTGACTTCAAATACAAGATCCAAATGATCATTTTTGCCACATTCATGAATGATCATGAGTTGCCTAATGGAACTTGTTTGTAAGAAAATATCAAATTACTTACACACTTTTTTATTTTCAATTTGAATTGAACATTTGAATTTACCACCAAGCATTTGTTTGTTGATATTCAATTGAGATCCTTATTTCTTTGACATCAAATGTGATTATTCAAGTGTATTATTCACATTGATTACTTGATGACTTTAACACTTTGAATATCTAAATAGCTTTGTTCATGCAAAAAGACTTCAAATCCATATGGATTTATCCCATTCAAATTCATTATTTAATCTCCTCTAAATTCATCCCATATTCATCATCATTTTTTTTCAAATCATGAGCTTAAGAATTTATTTGAAATTGATTAATTATGAACCTCATAAATTCATATTTCAAAATTCAATCTTTATTTATGAGTGGTCTTCAAATAAACTTCAAATTATATATTTTCATTATCCAAGCTTTCAAATTCGTTTATGAGTGGGCAATTCTTTTGATGACTCACTTTAGAATCTAATTCAAATTCTTTCATATTTGAGAGTGAATCTTTATTAGCTTAAAGCAAACTCTTAATAGTTCTCTTATTCAATTCTAACTTATGGATCAATATGGAATAAAGCTATATTTTGAATGTCATACCATAATTTCATAAATTGAATATGAACCTTTAAAATGGATTACTCTCCTCTTATAAGTTGAAATTTAGAGTTTTTCTTCCACATTTCATTTAATTCTTCAAGTCATAAATTATCTTTGAGCATTTAGAAAGTGGGAAATTATTTAATATTGCTTGAGTTTTAAATTTAAAGAAGAGACTTTATAAGTAATCCCCCCTTTTTTATGCTCACATTTATATTTATTTTGCATATTTACTTTCTTGTTTAATTCAATTTACTTCATATTGTTTCATTATTTATTCTTTCTTTTAATGAATTTTGATTCTTTTCTTTTTTTTCTAAGTCCAAAAATTTGATGATGACATTGACAGGGGTCACATGTACATTTTGGAGGCCTTGTCACTCACGATGAGCGTGATGATCTGTTTTGATCTAATTAATTCCATCTCATGCCCATGAGCATAATGAGCAAAAAAAAAATGCATATACATACCTACAATCATTTCCACATATTTATTCCTACACATCCAAACTCTTTTTTTGCAAGTGTAGTATCCAAACACATGTAAAGTGGAATGAATGATGGATATGAAACCTGAGAAGAATTCGATGATAGTGTTCTTCTTGAGTGAAAAGAAGATCGGAAAGAGTAATTCATGTATGTGGATTAGAGAAAGAATCGAGGAACCGGAACAGATGATGGAGTTGCTTAGGCTACCCTTAAAGAGGAGGTTGGCTAAGGATGGGTAAAGGGGAAGTTTGGCTGGAGGAATTTGACCAAGGAGAGAAAGAGTAGGAGGATTTTAAGGAGGATGAGGAGTAGGAAGGATTTTTGATTTTTCAAGGGAGGTTCAAGAGGAAAGAAGGAAAGGAAGGAAAGAAAAACCATTTTCTTGCTTCAATCAGAAGAAGGAAATGAGAGGAGTAAGAGCCTAGTTAGGGCTTTTGAACAAGGAAAAGGCGTGGTTCATGGTTAAAGGGAGAGCCAAATGAGAGTAGTTGGTGACAATGAAGCTTGGAAATGGAAAAAATGAGAAGGGTGAGGTTGTGAGGAGAGAACGAGTGGAAGGAAACATTTGTCATTAGGGTTGATTAGGATTAAGTTAGGATTGGTTAGGATAAAAAGGCATTTTTCATTAATTTTTTTAAGTGTCTAATCAGTCTTAATGTGAATTTTATGCTTGAAAAATCACATAGTTAATATATATCAAAGTTAGTTTATTCTGATGTTCCAGATGCACATATTTCAATCCGAGGCCATTTGGTTCAAGTCGGCATCAAATCGGGTAGATTTCAGCTTAAAAAATTATGTGGTCACTTCCAATTGCTTGACATTTGCGTAGACTTATTCAAATTGAGTACGAATAGTCTCACTTGATAGATGTTGATGTTTTGAAACTAACAACACAATCAATTTTATGAAGCGGTCATTTGGACATCATCATCTTCGACTCGATACATGCATTGGCATTAATAGGTTGATCATTAGGTTGGGAAATATATTTATCTAGTCAATTTTAATATTTTGAATGCAATGGCAAAGTCTTTGTCATCGAGGTTGCTTTGACTAATTTTGATGTTTGGTGCATCACTTTGTGTCGTTACATCAAAGGTCCATCAAATTTGGATTTTGAGCTTGACTCGACTAATGTATCATGCATGGTGGTCAAAAAATGCCCTCCCCCTAACCAAATGTGATTCACACATGGAGAAAGTCACGATTATTGAAAATTTTATTGTTTGGGTTATCCATAGAACTTGGATCACTTGACTTTAATTTACAATAGCCAAGAACTTTGATGATTTGTCCTTAGTGTGATGCCTTATGTTTAGATGAGCAAAATAGTGGGATTGCTCAATTTGTTCTAATTAACTTGCCAGATTAAGAGCTTCTTCTACCATCTCTCTCTGCTTCAATGGATTTGTTGAAGATCTTTTTCTTCTATGTTGTCGTAGATTTGGGTTTTCTCCGAACTAGCTTCATACTTGGTCGTTTTGTGGAGGAATTGATTTATTTGGAGGAATTCTTTAAGTGGGATACCACGATCTTAGGGGTACTTATTGAAGTGATTGAGTATGACATTAAGGAATGATGTACTAGAAAAAACCACCATATAATGACCTAATCACCTAATAAGGACTTAAGCATGATGGGTCTTGAATGTGAGATCTTTCCCCTACTTTACATGGAAAAAGGTAAGGTTTATTTTAAGTTGTTCATTAAGTTTCCTATGGAGGCATGCTCCCATAGTTAATTACATCCTAAGGAATGGGATAGAATACTCTTGATTAAAGTAGATAATTAGGGTCTCCAAAGAATTCAAGGTTAAGACTAACAAAGGATTGGCTATGTTGGAAAATCAAATGAGAGATTAAGAGAAGACTTATTATTGGAACCCAAAGGGAGAAAGTAAGAAATGCTCATGATAAGAAGCCTAGTGAGTATTCCAATCTACCCTATAATTGGGCTTTATATATTTGAAATTGAAAAGATTTATTTATTTGATTTGACATTTTATTAAAATACTAAGACTTATAATAACATAAGATTGTGAAAATGCCTAAGAGGTGAGGATTTATGCTTATAGCTGAAGGAAATACTACCTTAGATCCTAAACTAGGGAGCTTTGGCTGAAGCACAACCTAAATCTAAGGAGAAAATGGGTATATGGTTTACCTCCAGAGAATAAACCACCGGCTAGACTTAATCGCCTGGTGGTACCTTAACTTCTACATTTTAAATCCATGTAGGAAAGTCATATGCTTTTACTAGATGGCTAGGCTATTATTTATTTAAAAAAGAGACTAAGTCCTTAAACTCACTCCCTAAGATACTAGAGTATGAGTGGAATGAATTAATAACTTAATGTAATGCAAATTTTATCAAATTTATTTTATTCTTTTGGACTCTTTATTTTGACATAGGTTATGGGATTTTATATGCCTAAATGCATGAGAACTTGATTATGGGCCAAATCAAGAGAGAAAGGTGTGTTCTTCCATCAAAGGCTCTCACAAGTTAAGCCTTTATTCTCTAACACAGATGGAAGCCCCATCTTAACAAGAGTGGAAGAATATGACATGCATGATGTTATACATTCATTCATGTAGCTAAGAGGTTGTTAAAAAATTTATTATCTTGATTTAATTCCTAGGCTTTTATGTGAGGTTATGAGTTGTTCTAAAATTTTAGTTATGAGTTATTAGTGGGTTAGAAAATTTAATTTTATCTTATGAGCCTCGCATCCGCCACACATTCAAACATCAAACATGAAGAAACTTGAAAATGCATGCAATTTTAGTGCCAATCTAAACACAACATCAAATAATTTTATAGACTATAAAATAATAATAAAGGCCAGTCTGTCGGTTCCGCAACCCCTAAAAGAGAAAAAAAAAAAGTAGAGCTCTACCTTTATACAACCCATTACAAAATAATACATGCCACTGGTCTTCTTTTCTTCATTTATTCCTTCTCTTTCTTTTGATTTGATTTGCTCCAAAGGCATCATAGCGCCCGTGGACTAAGCCTTCTTTCGCTCATCCTAATCCCCATAACACTAATCATAATTTCTAATGCAAAATTACATCAAAAATAAAAAAGTAAATCTAGCCACACCTATAAAATAAATGTTAGCTAAACATACAATACAACCCAACGAGTTATATGAATAATTTGGACTTAGCACCCCACATATGGGTAATCAAGCCCACATGTCCTAACGTGAGTTATGCTTAGGGCTAAGCAACGCATAACAAACACATTTGTATTTTTATTACAACCCCTAAACAATCCCTAAAATGATTAAAATTTAATCACAACTACCATCCATCATGAGGCATACACCATCTAGTCAAACATTATCATAAAATAAAATACAACATCATACATACAACGCTCTAACTAAGCACTAGAAGTGGTGACTTTATATTCTAATGTGTGTGCAAGGCTGTGTGGCAAGACTTTACTAGCTTCATTAGTTTAAGTTTCAATTTGAGTTTGAATTTGTTTAAATTTTACCTTTGGGTGATTTCAATTTAAATGATTTAATGATTTATTTTTTATTTTATTTCACTTTTATTTGGTTAAAATAATGTTTAAGTTTTCAAGATTGAAGAGTAGAATGAATTCCATTTGTAGATGAACTCACCTAATCTATATCCTAACTCCCAAGAGTCTAACAAAGGTCCCAAAGTATCTTAATTAGCCCATTTGAATTTGTGTAATTTATTTAATTTGATTTAGAATTTAGAATTTTAGTTTGTTTAAGTATTTGATTGATTGATTGATTTTGGATTAGTTATTTTGGTTTAATTAAATCTTGATAATTCAATATTCTTAATCTAATGAAGTTTAAGTTTGTTTAAATTCATATGTTTTGATTGATTAATTTTAGATTAGATGTTTTGGTTTAATTACATCTTGATAATTCAATATCCTTAATATCTAATGAAGTTTAAGTTTGTTTAAATTAATGTGTTTTTTATTGATTAATTTTAGATTAGATATTTGGTTTAGTTAAATCTTGATAATTCAATATCCTTAATCTCTAATAAAGTTTAAGTTTGTTTAAATTCATGTGTTTTTGATTGATTAATTTTAGATTAGATGTTTTGATTTAATTAAATCTTGATAATTCAATATCCTTAATCTCAAATAAAGTTTAAGTTTGTTTAAATTCATGTGTTTTGATTGATTAATTTTAGATTAGATGTTTTGGTTTAATTAAATCTTGATAATTCAATATCCTTTAAATTAATATCTATTTTTTTCTTTGATTATATTTAACGATTTAATTTTATGTTTATCATGGTTCATTTATTTGTAGTTTGATTGGACTAGATTAATTGAGATTTTATTTTGATTTTTAATTGAGTTTGATTCTTTGTAATTGGGATTTTATTTTTAATCTCATCCATTTGTCATGTTTATCAAAGTTTGATTTGTAATTTGATTTCATGCACTAGATAGTGAATTAGCTTATCTTTTTTTAAGTAGGTTGAATGAGATTTAATTTGATTACATATTAAATTGATGAGTGTCTTTCTTAATTTTATTTAATTCTATTTAATTTGATTTGATTAGCTTTATTAGTCTATGGGTTTACTTAGGTTCAATGTGATTATTAGTTTAATTAAGAAGTGTGTTTAGGTTAATTATAAAGATTTATTTAATTTTCAATTTGATTTCATATTTGTTTAGATTAATGATGTAATTAATGACTTAATAATATAGGTTTAATTTAGGTTTGGATTAGTATTTAACTGCATTTTAATTATATTCAAATTTATGTTTGCTTAAGCTTATGTTTAATATGATTAATTTGATTAACTTAATTAGCATGTTTAAATGGTGTGATCAATTACTAAATTAAATAAAGATTTGTTTAATTTCTAATATGATTTCATATTTATTTAGGTTAATGATATAATTAATGACTTAATGATTTATGTTTAATTTAGGATTTGATTTGTATTTAATTGCATTTATGTTTGATTAAGTTTAAGTTTAATATGATTAATTTAATTGACTTAATTAGATTACGTAAGCTGTGTGATCAAATTAATTAGTAGATTAATTAAGTGTTTAATTTGAATTAACTTTAATGTGATTTATAAAGTTAATTTGGTTTATCAAGATGATTGATTAATTCATTAAGTTTGCATTAATTATGTGTTTATTCAATTAGATTAGCTTAAGGGTAATTAGTTTAATTAAGAAGTGTGTTTAAGTTAATTATTAAATTAAATAAAGATTTATTTAATTCTTAATTTGGTTTTATATTTATTTAGATTAATGATGTAATTAATGACTTAATGATTTATGTTTAATTTAGGATTTGATTGTATTTAAATGCATTTATGTTTGATTAAGCTTAGGTTTAATATGATTAGTTTGATTAACTTAATTAGTTTACTTAAGGGGTGTGATTAATTACTAAATTTAATTAGGGTTTGATTTAAGCTTAATTTAAGAGTTAGCTTTAATATAATTTATTTAAATCAATTTGATTCATTAAGATTATGGATTAATTCATTAAGTATGCATTAATTAGATATTGATTAATTAAGTTTGATTAAGGGTAATTTTTTAAATCATTAGATTAATTAACTGTTTGTTTAATTAGAGATTAATGACTTAATTATCCATATATGACTTATTTGATTTGATAATTTTAATTAAGCATTTACCTAAATTTTATTGATTAAAGGGTTATCATTGTTATTATCATTTGCTTAGATTAAGTGATTTAATTATTTATTTCAATTAAACTTCATTATTCATAATCATAGTTAGGTTTGATTTTCTTCATTTATTATGTTCATTAGATTTCATTCATGTTTGATTTAGTTGTTAGGTTTATGTATTAATGGCTAATTAATTATCTTATTCCAATGGATGTGATTTAATCATATGTTAATTAAGTTTACTTTAACCTTATTTGGTTTGGTTTGATTAATAATAAGCGATTATGATGTAGTGGATTTATAATTAATCTAACTTATTTGTTTACTTAATGATTAATTAGTTTCAATTTATTTATATTCATTAAGGAGTTTGATTAAGATTCCATGCTTAAGTAGGTTTAGTAAGACTAGTTTGCCCCCATGTTAAAGTTTACTAGATTTATTTAATTTTAAGTTTGATTTAAGGTTTAATCATTTAATTGAGTTTTATTAACTTAAATAGGTTTAATCATATTTAATTTAATTTTCTTTGAGGATTATATGATATTTTTTGATTTTAGGTTTGATTAATGATTGCTTAAGTGTTATTTCATTTCTGATTTTAATTTATTATTTAGATTATTAAGAATTTCATTTTAATTAGTTCCTTAATTTGTTAAATTTTAACCCTAAATATTTATTATAGGTTCATTAAGCTTCAGAAGATCATATTATTATTATTATTATTATTATTATTATTATTATTATTATTATTATTACTATTATTATTTTTAGGATCTTAGGTGTTAACGAAAGTGATTAAAGCTATTTTGAAGATTTTTGTAAATTTTTGAATTTTTATTTGATTTAATTAAAATAGATAATCAACTTCAAAATTTAATTTCTCCAATCTAGAAATCCTTTTACTAGAGTTTTATCATAAGTGTGTTTATTTTAATTTCAATCTTGAAAATTTTAACCCAATCAATGTATATTTTAGAGTAATTAAAATTTTTTTTTCTAAAACTTAAATTAAGCTCAAACCATTTAGTAAATTTGAGGATTTTTTGATTTGTTGGATTCTTCTCAAATCCAACGAGCTCTTGTTGTAATTTTTTTGGTTAGGTATTTTATTTTTTATGTAATTTTGAAGTTTTAGGTAATTTAAATTTCTTAAAATCAAAAAAATCATATTTTCCACTAGCATAGTAATTATGCGGCGGTAACATGGAAATGTGGCACCATCAATTGGATGTGTGGCATAGGTGGGCTTATGCATTTGGTGCGGTGTGTGTCATTTGGCGAGAATCGCTTTGGCGGTGATGACGCGGCGCGCGGTTTTTCGGCCGTCGATCCGCATCAAATGGTCCAAATTGCATCGATGATCTTGAGGCGATCACACGATCGCCATCGATCATGGATTTGATTGTCCAATATGCACCCGCTGATCTAAAGGTTGGGATAGTTCGATCAACATGTGATTCGAGCCGTCCGATCCTATGAAACATGGGATCGGATGGTTGCTGCTGTCCAGGCGGTGAATAGTAAAAATTAAGGGTATTTTGGGAAAAATGAGAAATTCTAGATGAAAACTTGTCCAAATTGACTCATTTTTACGTCGATTCACACCGTAAAACTTCTATTTTCTAATTTGGATGATATACAATATAAAATGCAGATTATCTAGGATAAATTCCTAAAATCACGTAAACAATTGTCACAAATAAAGGATCCTAGGATGATGGTTTGGCAAAATTTACCTCACGGGATGGTTTTTTTGGTGAAGATCCAAGTGAGCTCATAGGTGTGAGAAAGCTTTGAAATGACTATAGCCATCACCTTCACTTCAAAATGATGTATTTTCTGGTGCTTGTCATTTTCTCACAGGAATCCACCTAGTTTTGATATTTTTGGCTCAAGAGATGTGGGGACGTGGTGGCTGGTTGCTTTGGGGAGTTCTTGGGGGCTGAATAGTGGAAGGAGGAAGAGAATGAAGCCTCATTTCCCCCTCCTTTAATAGTGGCCGAAAATCCTCTTTTTTAGAATTTTTGGCTCCAAAGTGTTGTTATTTTGCTGGGGTGATTAGTATGGATGATGGATTGACTGAGGACTTTGGAATTTTGCTCTAATATCCTCTCTTGCTACCATATGATCAGCTCCATTGAATGCAAATGTAGGGGAGGAGTTAACCGCATGTGCTAGGGAGAATTAAATGAGGTTGGGTTGAATCCTAAGTGGAGGGAGGATCCATGAGAGATTTAATTAGCTTGTATTGATTTTGGCTAATCCCAAATATGTTTGGGTTGAGTTTCATTAACCCTAATAGGTCATCGGTTTCAAGGCATTTGGCTCAATTTGGGTCATATGGGTCATATTGGGTCATATCAGTTAGGTTGACCAATTGGTCAAATTCAAACAAAGGTTAAGTTAGCTTCAAATGATAATTTGAAGAGTTTTGGTATGATTAATTTGATTTAATTTGGCTTAGAATTGATTTTGGCTCATTTGGAATCAAATGGGTCAAATAGGTCAAGTTGACCAATTTGACTAAAATTGGCCAAATTGGCTTGGGTTATGGGTTGATTCATGTTCAATTGGCTAATTGAAGATGAATGTGGTCTTTGGTTTGAATCAATTTGGATATAGGCCAAATTGACCCTTTAGCCCAATTTGGCTAAATGGCTCAATTAGGCTCGATTGATCAAATTGGGTTTAATTATGACTTTGGTCAAGTTTAATAATCAATTTAGAATAAACTTGAGCCATTTCTTCCAATCAATTTGGGTTAAATCATGATTTGACCCAATTTGGTCCTTTAGGCAATTTGGGTCAACTTGGATCAAATGGCCAATTGGGCTTGGTTTGGCTCAATTGGTGGTCAAGTCATATTTAAATATTGATTTTGGGTTGATTAAAATCATTGGTTACAATCAATTTGATATAGGATGAGTTTTGGCTCATTTTGGTTTATTTGGGCAAAGAGTTGACCTGGTCAAATGATTAAGTTGACTTGGTTTGACCCAATTGATTGCAATTGATCATTCTAGGGTGATCAACAATCATGGTGGAAGGTTTTGGTGAGCTTGGTTCAATCCAATTTGGGTTGAATTAGAAGTTGGCTCAAATGGGTCCTTTAGGTCACTTTGGGTCAAGTGGATGTAAGTGGTCAATTCATTTGGTTTTGGTTTGATCCAAGTTTAGTTGAACTTATATATGAGCCCTATATTGAAATATGAATTTAATGGCAATCAATTTGAAGTCTATGGGATTTTGGCTCATTTGAAATTTTAAAGTCAAAATGGCTAGGTTGGGTTTGGCTTGGGTTGGCTTTGATTTGATTTGATGATTGTAAGTTTCATTTATATTTGGGTTGATAATTGAATGAATGATTGATTTGAGAGAAAAACTATTGCTTTTGACCAAATTTGGATGGAATTTGGCTAAGCACAAAGAATTGGCTCAAATGGCTTAGATTGGGTTTGGATTTGATTTTGGATATAGTTTTGATCATTTCGATATGGATTTCATTTATATTTGTGAATATAAATGAATGAATAATTTATTTATAAAGAAATTAATTGAGTTTGATTTGATTTAATGGGAGTTTTGGCTAAGCTTATGAATGTGATTCATATGGCTTAGGAAGGGTCTTGGGATTTGAACTTGATTTTGGATTTCAATCATTTGGAGTCAAATTTGAGATATGGATTTGGAATTTGGATTTGAATTTGAGGTTTTGTTTGAGATTTGAATTTGGGTTGATTTGAGAAAGTGTATTTAGATTGGGTTTAGTATAAGTGATTTCCTTAAGTCCAAGGCATGGCCTAATCATATGATTAACCCTTCTAAGTCTCTAGCTTAAGTGTTCACCTAATCTCTAGAAGTGTCTTATGACTAAGCAACTATTAGTGTCTAGAAGAGTCCTTAGTCTAAGAGGAGGAGGTTTAGAGCTCACTCCAAAAGTGAGGTCAACATTTATATTGACTTGTCAGGAAGTGTATGTACACCCTGAATCCTGTGCTTGCTGCTTTGAGAGATTCATTGAAAGGTGTGTATAGATGACCCAGCCTTCCGGCTTATTCTAGGTCTATGTTGAGTTATCAGCTTAGTAATGTGTGCTTTAATAGACTAAATAACTATAAAATTTCTTTTATTCAGCCATCGGCTTTGTATGAACTATGGAATTGTTCGGTCCTCTTTCGCTTTTGACTTGAGGAGATTGGCTTTGATCTGTGCTTTGTTCTTGATCAGATCATTTGATAATAGTTTGAAATGTCACCCTGCAGGTAATATAAAGATTGACTTGAGAGAGCTCTTAATTGAGAGTTTTCTCAAATTATCTTGGTCTATCGATCAAGTAGAAAGATCTTTGGATTACTTGTAGCCACTAAGTTGGATCTAGTTTGAGAATGAACAACTATCATCATTGGGCGAGCAAAGGCTCTTTTCATTGTGGCCTTTTCTTATGACTTGTTGAGTGAGAGAAGCACGCATTGGGCTTATTGAGTTTGACCTTTAGAACCTACTCAAGTCTTTGACTTAAGCTGTGATGGGTTGGTGATTTTCACTAATGAATGGGGCTCTTTCACTGCAGCTTTTCTTACGGCTTGTTGAGTTAGGAGAGCGTCAGGAACTCGACCATTTATGGGATAATTGAGTTCAGCCTTTAGAACCCGTCATGCTAGACTTTAGGATATAAAGGTTGATGTTTTTCCAACTCGATTGATTGAAGCTTCCAAAATTGGGAGTTTTTCTGACTTGATCTTCATAATTTGGTGAATCTGAGAGACAAACTTTTGATATTTAGGGCTTTCTTTTCATGCATAGATGTTGACCTCATTTTTGGGATGAGCTCTCAACACCTCCATCTTAGTCTTAGAATTTCTCTTAGACTTTAAGAGTTTCTTAGTCTTAAGACACATCTAGTGATTAGGTGGACACTTAAGCTAGCCCTAGAAGACTTAGAAGAGTTAGCCCTAGGAATATGTCATGCCTTAGAGGTGTTAGAAAATTGTCTACCCTTAGCTTGAACCATTCCTCACTTTCCTTCCTTCAAGTCAAACTCCAAAATCGTTCTATTTGATTTTCTCCAAACTCAAATCAATTCCATGATTGAAATCCATGATTGAAACTCATGATTGAAACACATGATCAAAATCCACCAAAAATTCCTAAGTCCTTAATCTTTCCTAAAGGACTTAACCAAAATCATGATTCAAACCTATTCAAATCTTTGAGATTTTCTCATAATTCATTTATATTCTCATTTATATTCATATATATAATATAAATTCAAATCAGTCAAACTAAACTCAAAATTCCAAATCAACTCATGAAAATTTTCTTAAGTCTCTTTAATTTTCCATTAAATGACTTAGCCAAAATTAAACCTAAACCTTGATCAAACCTATTCAAACCCTTGGGATTTTCTCAAAACTTATTTATATTCTCAATAAAATGTAAATATAAATCAATCAAATCAAACCCTAAAATTAAATTCTAAATTTAAAATCCTTGAAATTCCCTTAAATCCCTTAACTTTCCATTAATGGATTTAACCTAAACCTTGATCAAACCTATTCAAACTCATGGGATTTTCTCAAAACTTATTTGTATTTTCATTTATATTCTCATATATAAATGAAATTAAAATATAAATCAACCAAATCCAATTCAACAATTAAATTTCAAATTAAAAATTGCTTTAAATCTCTTAAATTTCCTTTAATGGATTTAACCTAAATCATGGTTAAAATCTTTCAAACTCTTGAAATTTTCTAATGATAATTTTATATTCTCATTTAAATTCACATATATTAATGAAATATAAATTCAAACAATCAAAACCTATTTCCAAAATCAAACTCAAATCCATTCAAAATCCAATATAAGCCTTTCAAGTCAAAATCTTGAACTTAACCAAATCACTTTCAAATCAAGCCAAACCCTTGATTTTTCTCTCATGGTTCAATCAACCCTACAATCATGAGCTCATATATAAATCCAAAGTTCAATCATTCAATCAAAACCCAAATCAAAAATCAAACCCAAAACCCATTCATATTCTTCCTTTGAATATGAAATTTTCAAATGGATCAAAATCCATTTGACTTCAAACCACATGTAAATGGATTTATATTTCAATCATAAGTCCATATACAAGATCAACCAACTTCAAATCAAGCTTTGACTTTGACCCACTTAGGCTCATTTAACCCAAAGTGACCTAAAACCCTTATGAGCCAACTTTGATCCTAACCAAATTGGATTGAACCAAACTCATATATCTCTCATCATGATCAACAATCATCATGGATGATCAATCAATCAAATTGGGCCAAAAGTCAAACCTAAGGATTGACCAAGTCAACACTTAACCCAAAATGAAACCTAACATAGCCAAATTCACTAGGCCAAATTGATTGAAACCATTGATCTAAGTTCACTCATGACTTATGTTTGAACTTGACCAAGCCAACATTTAAGCCTAACCAGCCCAATTATTGTTGACCCAGTTGACCCATTTTGACCTAAAGGGCCAAAATGTGTGAAAACTTGATCTAAGCCAAATTGATTGGAACCAATGGGTCAAGTTCATTCCAAATCACTTACTTGACCAAAGCCTCAATTGACTAGCCCAATTGATCTTAGATCCAACATGACCTAAAGGGTCATGTTAGCCAAAAGTGAACTCCAAATTGATTGGAAGATACCAATCCACTCCATATGACTAACCTAACCTAAACCTACCCTTGACCTACCTCAAATAGGTCAAATGGGTCAAATGGGTCAAATGGGTCAACTTGATCCATTTGACCTAAGTGAAGTCATATGAGCCAAAACCAAATATATACCAAATTGAATCAAACCAAAGCCACCAAAATATTTTAAATGGTAATACCAACTTGACCCAATTTGACTTATTGGTCAACTTGACCCCAAGTTGACCCATTTTGACCTAAATGGCTCAACATGAGCCAAAGCCTATCAAATGGATTCCAAATCTAATGAAACCTAGTTTCTCCACATGCTTAACATGTCCAAAGTAGAAAAATAGCAAAATGACCATCCTACCCCTAGTCCTTAGAACAAATTTTGGTCTATCCCATGGGTATTTTGGTCATACACTCTTCACAATCACTTCAGGCTTTCCTAAAAGCTCAAGGAGACTTAGTGATGAGTGGTGCACCCAACCCAATGA